>JARJDX010039905.1:0-13698 GCA_030264735.1 Gymnusa sp. GC000175
GACCCTACTGAAAAGTTTTCAAAATTCTAAACAGTTTGGAAATTATTTCGAAAAAAATTGTAAATCGCGATTTTCTAAAAAGTTAAATTTCTCGGTAATTATAAAAAAGTTTCGTAGAAATTTACTTGATTCTATGAAGGAAACTTAAAACTGCTGTGAAAATGAAATTCAAGATGGCGGTTTTCGGGATATTAATAGCAACTTTCTTATTTTAAGTGGACGCCATATTTGATTTTTACATTATTAAATAATCTTCTTTCTCTTCTCAACGAAACTTATGCCAGATTAAAAAATTATGAGAAATATTATTTTTTTAATTTTAAATCAAGTAGACACGAATAACAATAAAACAAAATTTATTATTACACGACTAACTGTCATATTGTGAGTATGAATAAATAATTAGTATCTGTGCATTATAAAGTTGTGAAAAATTTATAAACTATTTCAAACGGCAAATTTTCCAATAAATGAACTATATGATACTTTCCAGAAAGATGACAACCGTCATTAAAATATTTAAAAAATTAGATTGATCTGGAATTATTTACAAAAATGATATAGCTTCTAAAATTTTGAAAAGAAATAAATGTCATCCCTATAAACCATAAATTAAATGTTTAAATATCCAAAATTGTTGTACTATTCGAAGCGAAGTGTACATTACTAAATGGAAATGAACAAAATACTATACTTTGATAACATTTTATAACAAATGTTGGACCATTTATTAGATGTCATTCACTACTGTGCACAGGAAAACCCATTTATCCTGCATTAATCCAGTTGTGGATTCTATGTGTGATGTTGACTTATATTGAGTTATATAACCCTAATATGGGGGTAATGGAATAATTCAACACATGACATTTCATGAAATGGTCATTTTAAAAATATTTACTTATATTGACACCAAACTTAAAAAATACCACCTTCATTGGAAGTAAAATCAAAGAAAGATAAAGAATAACAAGTTACTAAAATGTTAAGCCGAATAGTCTTTGGATTAAGGAAGATGAAGTATCCCTTTATAATGAATAAATTACTTTTCATTACTTTAATAAAAGTGGTTAAATAATAGATAACAAATTGGTAATGATGCATAAGCGAATGCGATAACTATCGAGGAATTGACATTCGATTCGAGAGCGGCACGAAAATAACAAACGACGGACTAATAGATAAGACAATTTCTGAAAGAAATCTGCAGGGTAAAAGAGCGATATCAATAATTAATAGCACCTTATGGGTTAAGAACATAACGAAAGAAAATAAGAGGAGAATATATACCTCCATAATTAAAAAAACAGTAATGTACAGTTGTAAGGTGTTGCCTATGCCACAGAAAGCTACCCTTCTACCCCAAAATCCCGAATCCTAAAATCCCGAATACCCAAAATCCCTAATTATGCTTTTTTCCCCTGTTTCACGATATCACATTTCTGCTTATTATACACTTTTATTGAAGTTTTACGTTTCTCGGATAATCCTCTGTTATACAGGTTTATAATTATTAGGAAATTTCCAAAATAAATGACCACTGCTCTCTTTAATGCTTCTTTGCAAATACGTATAATTTTGTCCTTAAATTTCAAATTATCCAGTCTTAATCTGTAACGCAGACCGATCTTAATCCACATATGTTAGCCGTGATCCCTTTTAAGTGGATAAATACTTTTAATATTTTTCTCCCAATTTTTTATTACTTTATCATACGATAGTAAGATAAACTATTGTAATCCTTAAAAATAATGAGCTTTTAGTAGAAATATATCTTTTAGGGTCCCCTGAACAAGATTTAATGTGTGTGTGGGGTTGTGGCGGTTTTTGTGGACAAGGTTTCTTAAAAACTATTAAATATATTACCACAAAAAAATCATATTTAAACTTTTAACAAAAATTGGAAGACCCCAGTTACTTTTGGCGGAAATTTACAAACCGGAGTGGTAGTTTATTGGTAATGTTTTTTGTTTTTTTTTGCAAATATTTCAAAAACTATCGGAAAAAACATACAAACATACAAACATTATAACCAGAAATGCGATATCGCGAAACAGTGAGAAGAAGCATAAGTGTCACTAAATTATATTTTAGTATTCAGCTAATTCGGGATTTTGGGATTCGAGATTTTGGGATTCGAGATTTTGGGCCGCACCCAAGAAAAAGATAGCTGATATGGTATGAGCATGTACAGAGAATGGGTCAAGACCGATTACCAAAGAAAGTCCTGGAGTGGCAACAATAAGAAAGAAGAAGAGGAATAGAAAAGCCTTATACGGCTAGGTTCGGAGAAGAGGTCTGGACAAATCTCGACTTTCGGGATTGAAGAAATCGACGGGAACAGCACGAACTACTAAGTAGGCAATACATAATAAACACGAAACATAATGACTTTTTAGCGGTAAACAAAAAATACAGCAAGTCAATAACAAAATTCATCACATACTATGCAGCAGACATTAAAATATCACACAAAGATCACAATTTATTGCTGGCTTAAATTAGAGTCAAACCTAACGTCGGTACGAAAATCAACAAATAACATATGAAAAGTGGTTCGAAAAAATTTATAGCAAAATGGCATCATTTTAATGATATAAGCAAAATAACTAAATGTAACCTAAATAATGAGGAAAATCCCCAAAATTCACAAAATACTAGAAGTAACAAAGGCAATGAGAATGTTTCAAGGGTTAAAAAGGAGCATTGTACCCTATTCCATCCCTCATCTCCGAAGGCCCAGAAACCTAACTAACCGCGCCTGAGATGCGGTACCTAACTCGTATGGAGGTTCATCAGAGCTCTCAAAGAGGGGAAAAAGGGGTCATTAAAAAAAAAAAAAAATTAGCGAAGCGAAGGAATTGACTTTAACCGCGAAGGATAAGTGCGTGGACGATGAGTTCAGAAATGTAAATAAGAAGTAATAAATTGATACCGACATTTTCACTCACATAAATTGACCTTGATAACCTATAACTCCGGATTTACCATCCTTAGATATTTTTTTGGGGACACGTTAAAGATTCTACTTATAGAAATTGTCTCCTTACAATGTACAAGAATTAGAAGGACGAGTTTTTGAGCAATTATTATTACATAAAACAATTATTTAGTTTATTATTATAAGCATTTCAAAACGTTGTAAAATGTAGCTGTGGCATTAAATAAACAAATTTTGGAAAATGTAATTTATTTATTTTTATATTAATTTTTAAATAAGTTAAGAAACTCATTCTATTCGCAAAAAATCAAACTACTATTTTTATTGCTGGCAAATCTATTACTGGTTTCTCACAGGTTGGAATATAAACACGCGCATGCCGCACAATTTAATTTAACAAGATTCACGTAGGCAGCGATTTTTATTTTTATTTTGATAAAGAGATGTGAGATAAAAGTGTAATAATAAAATTTAGATAAAGTAACATAACTTAACATGATTCCAACAGAGTACGAAAATGGTGCATGATAATAATCTAGACGAGAGGACGCGCAAACAACTCCTGATTCGCGTTAAGATATGTCACAAAATTTATTAAGACCTCTAAAGGGTTTTTATTTCTTTTTCAAATTAAAATAATAAATTTCGGGGCAAAATTCAAGCAAGGTTATTTCAATGTAATACAAATAGATTTGATGCCAAATGGTGTAATGAGTGCATAGGTAATGAAGGTGACTGGACCACAGAATAGCGCATAGGCGATGAGCGCGCTAGCCAGACGAACAGGAGCAATAACGTCATGGCCTCAAATAGAATCTCAGAAGTGGCCAATATTAGAGAAACAATTTCAAAAACAGCGTGTGTATTAAAAATTAAATAGGTAATAATAACTTACATAAATTGTTGCCGTGGTCATGCGCAGGCGGCATGGGCCGCTTCTTCCCGGGTCCACGAGTTGGTGCGTCGTCGATTACAGGGTCGAAACTTGGGTCGTTTTGGTGATCAACTATAAACGTACTAGCCACTCGCGAAGAATTCACACTCTTGTTCCGCGCACTGACACTAACCACTGGTACGATTTCAGTTCGAGCTTCGTTATGCGATACAGTGCTATCCTTATTTGTATTAAAGTCCACTGTGTACCTGTGCGTAGGTAAAGCTTTATTGTACGGAATATTATTATTAGTTCTTATTTCAATATTAGCAGAATTGTGTTTGATGATAGTGTTGTCAGAGGGTTGATAATCAAAACTTTCACTTTTACTGGAAATCTCGTTTTTATCTAGTATTGCAGCTGTGCTTTCATCTTTCTTTGCGTCGGAACGGTATCTAAGGGAATTATCTTGATTAAAGTTGTACAATTTCTCGAGCTTGATATTGCTTCTGCTGTAATCTCTTTTTCGCCTAAAATGCGTTTTCTCTTTCGATCTGTTACTCACATCAACAGTTGGATTTTGATTATGATTTATTTGTTTAGAATTTGTTTCAATTATACTAGTATCACTTTGCGTATGTTTACGTGGATTTGGAAACAATCTACTTAATACTATTTTGGAAGTATGCAGTTGGGAATTGGAATATTTTATAAAAATTGGACTAAAGGTATGGTCAGGGCTCGGGGATAATTGAACTATCGAATGCGTATTGTTCGTGGACGCATAGCACCTTGCCGCTATCGTCAAAGTGGCAAGGATGAGACACAGGGCGGCCAGCAGGATTGGGAAACTCCGGAAAGGACTGTGATGACAAGGGGCCGTGGTCCGATTAGTGACCAAGGTCCCTGCATATAGCGCACGCACTGTGAACACAACAATGGAAACGTGGAAAAAACTCGGGGCGCAACCAGAAACGCCGTGGTTACTTTCTTCTTCTTCACCGGCTACAAAATTCTGCTGGAACGCAACTAAGTCCACTATTACGGGCGATGCGAATAGTCCGTGAAATCGTATAAAAGTATCAAACTGGCTAATTCCTACTTTATACAGCACGATAACCACATGTACAAGAAGAGGTAATATAAAAATTTGTATAAATTCAAAACTAACTTCACTTCCTAATGGTAACGACAAGCTTAACACCACTTGCAGAAAGTGCGAATCAACATCCCAGCAGTAGGAAATGATGTAGAAATTGCTAATTATACTGACAAGGCAATTTGGAATATCCACTTGCTTAAATTCTTCCAGTGAATACGAATATTTTAGTACAATCTTAATCAACTGTGATAACAGAGCGAAAACAATCCATGTACATAAATTTAGCTCAACATTACCAACTGAAATCGAACTCTTCGATTTTTTTATGTGAGTTGTGTTTACGGATTGCTGTGTATCTAGTTCTATTGTAAACCCAGGTGTACACGGAAATATGTCCGCGTCATTCAGACGAGTTTTATGTTCTCTACCGGATACGTGGCGCGCGCGTTGGATCCCAATTGGCCACGACAGTTCTTCGGCAGAATTTTGCATGAACATTGCATCTCACCATCGGTGTACCCAAAACCATCTTGGTCCAAAATAACGTATCCAATTATTTCTTACCTCATACGTAACGTAAATTGTTTAAAATTTTAGATCCTCAGCATATTGTAACCTGCAACAAAGAAAAATAATTTAGATAATTAATAGCACCCAGCCAGTTATGAAAGTCAACTGAAAGTTGCAGACAAATATTTATGTAAAAAATAGATTTATGGGCTCAATCCACCGCAGACGCTTGAAAAAATATACACTCAAAGCTAAAAAGATAATAAAGACATTTTCTTGGAATTTCAATCTCGGCGTTCCTTAATATAAAGCACACTTTTAATAATCTCTCTCCGGCTGGTCGCACGTTTTATAATCTATTAGGGATCGGATTCGTTAACAAGATCAAGCACAAACATTCGCCTTTTGTCATCTCTCATTGTCCGCGCATATAAACGAGTGAATTAATATTGGAATTACGTGGAAATGCAAATGCATGCAAAATATAATTGAATATTACAATGTGAGTGTGTGGCTTGGACGAGGGGCGTGCAGACCATAGTCTGGAGCTTCTGTTCTAAAAGTGACACTGGCGTCGGGCCAGAAGTCCGCGTGGCGCATGTGTTCGTCAGCGTACACACCTCTGGAATCCACCCGTCCACCGTGTGTATACATAGTGTCAACGTGCTATGCGCCTATTGCACTTTCTACAAAAAAAATCGCGATCAACAACACTAACGACCAAAGAACTTCTTTCATATGCCAAGGAATGTTTTTTGATAAACAGCTTTGACTATTCTATCTTAATCATTTTTCTATAGAAATTTAAATGATAATTTTCATTAATTAGTATTTTAATATTTTCTTTAATGTTAATTTTGCAGAAATAAAATAAACTTGGATTTGCAATACTATTGGTACCTAAATACAACTATGCCTCTTTATTTTACAAATATAATGAATCACTTTTTAACGAACCAAAATTTTCGGTTTGGTCCCTTCATATTCATTATAACGGAGCTCGACTGTAATTGCTTTTGTAATTTTTTATAAAAAAAATTATTATCATGTTACGAGTTAGACATTACCAAACCTTCATCAGCGGGGAAGTGCCTATTTACTTAGACATTTTTAAATTGTAATTGGTTACTCCATATTTTTTTGTACGGGCACGACGCAGTTCAGTTGATAAGGGTCTTACGATGCGAAATAGGTAACCTGATAATAAAATATTTTAGAAAGAAGTATAACGAACAGAGCTTTATAATAAACCATGTGATCAAATTATATTCCAAAAATTATATTTTGTTTTAAAAGTTACTAAAATGTATAAATCAGAAGGGGGTGTAAATATTTTTTATTTCGCTGTAAATATAATATAATAAATTAAGGTATTGTGGTAACACAACAGCCCATATAAGGCCTATGTAAGCTGCCACTTATACCTAAACCCAAATATAATAAACTTAAAAGTACCGCTTCGTATTTGAATGAAATCAATAAAAATTGTTTAAATTTGACTAAAATCATCGTAATTTTAACCTAAATCATATAAATTTAGTTTTAGTTTGACGTTATTTTAACAAAAATCATCAAGTGGTTTAAATTTGACCAAAATCGTTAAAATTAAAAGGAAAATCGCCCAAATTAACACCAAAATTATCCTTATTTAACCAAAAACGACAAAGTTTAATAAAAAATTAACATATTTTAAACAAATATACTAAATTTTAATGAAAAACGTTCAAATTTCAATAAAATTGTTATAATTCTAACAAAAATCATCTAAACTTTGATGAAAATAGCTTAAATTTCACGTAATTTAAACTAAAATCAATAAAAAGTTGACAATTTTTTTTAAAATCTGACCAAAATCATCAAAATTTTATATCAATTTCCCAAATTTTATATAATTCCAAATTTAAATAAAAAAGCGTATTAATTTGACTAGATTTATGTAAATATTGAATAAAAATGCAATCATTTTCGTAAAAACTACAAAATTAAAAAAAAAAATTGTTCAGATTTGATCAAAATCGTTGAAATTTAAATCGAAATTCTTTGGTAAAAATTAAGTAAACAAAATCATGAAAATTTTAAATAAAATCACTAAAATTTTACGAAAACCAAAATTTGACAAAAATTCATGAAGTAAAATAGTAAATTTCACAAAAATTTATGAAGTAAAATAGTAAATTTTAATTAAAATCATTTACATCAATTTACATAAAATTATAGGAATTTTATCCAAAATTATCAAAGTTTTATCAAAAAGCTTTAACATGTAACAAATTGCTTATAGATTTTAACGAAAATATACCCAAGCTTCAAAATTTTATAATAAAATCGCGGAAATTTGATTAAAATCATTGCAATTTAATCCAAAATCATCCAAATTCTAACAAAATTTGCTCAAATCTTTATGAGTTGACCAAAACTATTAAAATTTTGATGAAAATTACTTATATCATGGCAATTTAAACTAAAATTATCTAAATTTTAACAAAAATCTCTTGAACTTGAACAAAATTAATGCAATTTTAATTATTATCATCAAAATGTTGATTTTTTTTTAATCGTCGTCGCAGACAACTTACATTACAGGTGGACCTACAGTTTAGGTTTAGCGTGGATTCCGAACCACTGGAGTTACATGATTTCTCATCTAACTCCGGACCAGAGAAGGTTTTAGCCACAAAACCCCACGCTGGCAAGGCGGGTTGGGGAGTTGGGGCAGTGTTGGGCATTTAAATATTTAAATAAATATTTTGCATGCTGTGGGGCGCGAACCTACGATCTTGCAAAGCAGCCGGATGCCTAGACCGCTGGGCTACACTGCCACTTTTTTTTTAATTATTCTAACAAAAATTATATAAATTTTGATAAAAATCATTGAAATTCAACAAAAATTATGTAATTATACAAAAAATTGTAAATTTTTGTCGAAAATCGCCTAAAGGTAACAAAAATCATAGTAATTTTAACCAAAACCATTAATATATCAACAAAAATTGTAACATTTAACCCTTATCATTTATATTTTAATAAAAATCATGTAAATTTAAACAAAAACATTAAAATTTTGAAGAAAATTGAAGAAATTTTATCATTATCATTGCAATTTTAACCAAATTATAGCAATTTTAAAGAAAATTATCCTAATCGTCCTGTGAGGTTGTTTTCGGGAGAAAATAGTGAAAAATTATAAATATATATTTTTTAATTGCGATGATTTTGGTTTATTTTTTGTGGCCCGTAGGACTTTAAGGCTTCTTGTCACAACACACCTGTCAAATTTTATGCTTGATTTTTTTTACCTATTTTACAAAATAATTATTATTTTTAGAAATTATGCTGAGTTTAGGGTGGTAAAAATAATGAAATTTGAAAATCGATAGAAGTATTGTTTTTCCCCAAATAGTAAAATTTACAGTTTCAATTGAACAAAAATTGGAGAAAAGAAAAAACTCTGGGAAAATGTTTGTTGTGGAAAGTAGATTAAAAAACTAAAGCTTCTAGCGCTTGTGCGTGGTATAATTTTTAAGAAAGAGTTAGGTCAAAAACGCTGCTTTTGCAAATATCTGTGTTTAAATTTTATATAGATTAAAAAGGGTCGATTGGCTAGAGGTAGAATGTTATCGCTGCGACCTAGCAAGATCATTTGTACCAATACCCTGCTAATAGATTCCTAGGAACTTCACTGCCTTGGCGAAGTTTGGTAGTCCTAGGATAAAGTGTCCTCATCTGAGATAACTTAACTACCATTTCTTCCATTAGGTCATGTCTTGTCTTGTGGTAGCCATTGCTAAAAACTTGCATAAATGTTTTTTAGCTTAACTAGCCGAGTGGTCAATGACTTTTTTTTTTATTTTGGGTGCTTTTGATAACCCACACGAAGGACTTGGCCCAATGAAAGCTAGGTCTAGCTTGCTTTGCATCTTTATCAGTACACTCGTTACGTTTTACACCTGTATGGCCCACATTAGGATGAATTTGTTGTCAGTGACCAGTATGTTCAGGGCTTGTTTGTATTTTCAAGTAACAACAAAGCTGTAAGCCTTTGGATTTTTAAAAGCGGCTTAGCTACCTGTTATGATATAGATATGTGACCATCTAGTCTTTTTTTTTGTCTACTTGAGCGCATATTTCTAAGGCTATTGTTTCGGCCTGTAAAGCAAAAGAACATTTTTCAAGAAATTCCTTGTAGTTTGGCCTGTATATACCTTTACCGGTACCCGTATCTCCTTTTAATGCGCCCAGTCATCGATGATAATTGCAAAGTTCGATTCAAAGTTAAATTGAATCATCGGCATAGTGACCAATGGTTTTTCGGCGTATTCTGGTTTGGCCAGATCCAAAGTTTATGTGTGCCAGATTTTAGGGCAAGGATTTGTCCAACCCATTTACTGTGCACACATTAGACCTTTGTTTTTAACTTGTTCGTACAGACAAAATAGGTCAATTAGAACTTCTATTGCTGTAGTTGGAGTGGTATATTCAGCTCCCGTGATCTCAAGGTAGGTCTGTCTTTGAAGAGTTTAAAACTTCTTCATTGCCATTACTTTATTTTTTTCGGTCCACCATATACCGCGTATAATTTTAGTTTTCAGCCACCATGTTTTACCAAAGAGCTTGCATCCATAGTACCACCATTGCTGTAGAAAGTATTTCATCCAAGTTTTTTGTGATATCTAACCTGCTCCGATGGCGCAATTACTTTTTATTTAGGAGCTGTAATGTTAAGCTTTGTAAAAGCTATCACAGCCGCTATATCAGGATTGTAAAATAGCCCTAGTATTTTTTTTCTAAAAACTAAATAATATTCCTCGTCGTTTGATTTTCCCTTTCGACGACCAAAATTAATATAGCCTTTTTAAGCACAGCCTTACTCATTGTTTTTATTCAGCCTTCTGTTTAGGTAAATCTGCCTTTAAGACCGTCAGAGGACGTTTAATAAATATTACCCGCGATATTGTATTTTATACTATTGTTTTTTTTATTTGTTTTAAATAAATGGTTATTACATTTTTTAACATATCACTGTCATTCTAACAACAAATTTACAATTATAACTTTTACAATTTACTATTTATCCATTTTTTTCTAAAAATGGTTTTCTAACAAAAATATTTATTGTAATTTGGTTGGTTTTATAGTAAATTATACCATTTTTTATTTGAATTGCTAGTTCCATGTTAAAAGATTAATTTGAAATGTTTATAACTTCCGCAAATTAATTTTCCTACATAAATTTCTATTGTTCTATTAAAAATTAATATGAAAATATATGCAGAAAGTACCTAATAAAATAAATATTTTAATTAAGAATGAAATATTTGCTAATAAATAATTTCATAAAGCATTTTTAATTAAAATATAATTTTTTATTTTTTATTTATGTGAAATATTTTAAGCATAATTTCATGTGCATTTGTTTCGTTCTCAAATGAATAATTTATTAAGTAAATTAGCAAGTTAATTTTTACAATTTTACTAATTGCGATGCAAGCAGGTAAAGCAAATCGATTTATGTAAAACGAATTTTTTTCTTTGGAATTAATGATTTTCATAATTTCAGTAATTTTGTAAGATTTGTTAAAGCTGAATTTGCTACAGTCTTTTTAGACTGTTCTTCTGGTAACTATTGTTATTAATTTTGCATTTTTGTTAATTTGCAGAAAAGTAAGGTAACGTATTTCTAAAAACTTTCTATAAACCACCACCATTTCGAGTTTACACATATAGTGTACCACGAGATAGTCCACAAAACTTAGTCAGATCAACAAAACATTTAAAAATATCAGCATATCAGTCAAGACCTATCCATGTGCAGAGATAGTGGGATCACTGTCCTTCAGTGGAAAAGTTTGAAAAGTAAAATAAAGAAAGTCTCAAAGAAAACACCAAAGATGGTAAATGAGAAAACTAAAAGAACAAAAAACAGTGATGGGGTAGAAATGGGAAAAGCTAGAAAAAATATACAGTTCAAAAGAAACTCTTAAAAAAAATAACGAAAAAATTCAAGGAAATTAGAAACAAACACTTAAACGATAAAAATAGAAAAAAATTTAACAGAAAGGATACTTAGACTCATGGAAGAAAAGTAATGAAGTACAACGCTCAGAGGCAAGTAAGATGGAAGGGGATAAGAGAGGCAAAGCAGAATTGCATTCAGATGCAATCCACAGAAATGGAGTGGAAGTACAACATGTTAAAAAATTGGAAAGACAACAAGAATTTACAAATCAAATAATTAGGAAGGCTTCACAGTGCAGACGTTGAAACAAAAAAATGGATATGTGGAAAACATATTTGGCCAAACTTTTTGAAGACAACATGACAGAACAACCGCGAGAGCCTAATAATTTAGACGACATAACCATAGCAGCAGATGAGATCTTAAAAGCAATAATGCAATTCAAGAATGCAAAGCTTCTGGATCAGATATCACTTATAAAAAATTCATCACACTATTTAACGAGTAAGCTTTCTATGGTCTAAATTCTAGAAACTAGCAGAGTATTACAGAAAGGTTGACATCCAGGTTTATAACCTTATCGAAGGAAAAGAACTTTGAACACTGCAACGATTACCCTATTATAAGTTTAACGAATCATCTACTAAAATTATTTCTAAAAATAATTTACAGAAAAATATATTTCTTCCTTTTTTACTTTTACCATTTTCGATATTGTAATTTTTGCAACTTTGACCCGGTGTTGGGAGGTTAACGGTTCTCCTGGAATCACCTTGCAACCCTTGAAGGTTTTAACTTCAGCTCGGTCTGCAAGAATGTAAATAATTTGTAGGCATACCACTTTTATATGTTATGAGGTGCTTAGGACGTTTGGAAAAAAAAATCCAAACAACTGCTATGTCATGAGTTGAAGCGAACTGCAGAATACGTTGATAGTGTCAAATCCATGGTTGCCATGGATTCTAGGATGGTAGTTGATGGATGTGTGTAAGACGTGACCGTTTAGGACTTTTGCATATGTATTTTGACTCTGCGATTGGTTTATTTGCATCAAATTATCCACGTCGCAGAATGCTTGTTTTTCAGTGGTCCGACCTGTGGGGCATAGGCACTTATGATGTTTTTATATATATTTTTTTTTTATTTATGTTTATAAATATATTAATTTTGTTTCCCCACGTCGAGTGCTGTCCTTCCTCATATGGTTTCCCTTGTTGGTTGGTATGGTTGGTCATCCGACTAAAACATCACTGATATCAGATGGTCGCTAATTCTGTCGACTTCAATTATTCGATGCTGAACATCGTTAACTATTACGATTCCCACTCCGTTCACTGTGTTTTCTGAATGCAACATATGTTGATCCGTCTTCTATATAGTGCCTAGCTCAATTCTGCGCACGTTTTAACTTGAGATTTAGAATGTTGGTCCTTGTATGTAGTCTCTAGTACCTTTCTCCTACCTTCGGTGGTACGCCCTAGGTTTTCCTGCTTTGTTTGCGCATCTAACATTGCTATCTTTGTTTGAGGAGGACGCTCTAAAATTTACCCTTATTCTATTCTTTGTACTGCCCATG
This sequence comes from Gymnusa sp. GC000175, assembly GCA_030264735.1. Lineage (NCBI taxonomy): Eukaryota > Metazoa > Arthropoda > Insecta > Coleoptera > Staphylinidae > Gymnusa > Gymnusa sp. GC000175. The sequence goes on from JARJDX010039905.1 coordinate 12,960, forward strand.
ACTAGAAGTGGGGGGTTTGGCTTGTGGTTTAACGTTCGGTTGATACCTGACGCGAAGGTAGTAGCTTGCTCCCTGGCGCTTAGGATACTGCTGTTGATGGTTAGATTCCTACGCCGCTATTCTCTCTGCGACGTCCTTTATGATAGTTTTGGTCAGCCCTACTTTAATTTCCTTAGTACCACTTATACCTGTGAGGCTTTCCCCTTATCCGCTACCATGGGAGGCGCCCGAAGTGGGACTTTAAACCATACAACACAGACATTTTTTCTATAAAATCACATTGTCTTTATAATAAAAAAAACTTTTTTGGTCTTTAAAAAAAAAAGGTTCAACACACGCGCTTGGAATAATCGCTTAGGATGCTGCTCTTGATGGTCAGATTCTTCCGCTGCCATCCTCTCTGCGACGTCAACATTCACCGTTGTTTTCTTTATGATAGTTTTGGTTCGTCCCGGGTATTTCCCCAGTACCACTTTTACCTGAGGCTTTCCCCCATCCGCCACCATGGGAGGCGCCCGATGTGGGACTATAAACCCCACAACACAGAAATTTTTTCTACAAAATCACTTTGTCTTTATAATAAAAAAATTTAAATAAAAAAACTTTTTCGATCTTTTTCAAGTAAATTAGATTCAGCACACGCGCTTGGAATAATCCAACCATCATCGCAACTTGATAGAAAAAAAACTGAAATATAAACTTGTTGTTTCGTTTCAATCTTTCGATATAAAAATATAAG
>JARJDX010039908.1:0-26712 GCA_030264735.1 Gymnusa sp. GC000175
ATTTCTATATTAAGTTGCTAAGCCAATTAAAATGATAGGCGAACCAAAGGCTGGCGATAATAATAGTATTTTTGCGCGACCTTATGTGCCGCGATCTTATTTGCCACGCGATCAATTAAGGCGCGATCTTATATGCGCGGTCTTATGAGGCGCGATCTTTTGTGCGCGATCTTATAGACCTAAGCCATATAAACAGAAGTACGCATGCGCGTTCTCTTATTTCACTTAATTAAAATTACGTAAAACTTTTCAAAAAAATTGAACTTTTCTTGTGTGAAATTATTTGATTGTTTCATGAATTATGCAATTTCATTATTTGAGCGTAATATACCCACAATAATTTGTTAAAAGACATAACGTTGTTGGGCCTAATACCCATACGTATTTGTTTGCATATTGATGAATGCGCTTTAATGGGCTAAAACTTGTACCCCTTAAACTTTTCTAAAGATAAAAAACGTTATACTTTTAAAATGGGAAGGTTAGCCGCTACTTGGTACCGTTGCCCAAGGGACGCAATGCAATTATTGCACATTCTATGAGGGGGCCCTTTTCATGTCCTGTCCATGTTCAGTTTAATTGTTTACATTTATGTATTACTTTATGAAAACTTAATTAAGCATTTTGACTTGTTTCTAGCGCATTTACTAAGCACTGCAGAGGCGTATCTAGAAATTGCTCAAGGAGGGGCAAAAAAATTGCTTGAGAATAAAATTGAGTGGACGTTGCGCGTCCCGATATAAAAACCTAGAATTTCTAAATTAATGTTTATTGGGGATGAATATCCCTGTTAACGGACTTAAACATGGTTTAATAAATTGCATTCATGGAACATCTGGACATTGTAAAATTAGTTTATAACAATAAGTTTTATTTTCTTTATAAAAAAAATATTTTAAGTAAATTTTAATTTTAAAATATACAAAACAATCCAAGATAACAAATTTAAATGCGGAGGGGGCGATCTCACTCCCCTCCCCGAATGAAGCAGTGGCAAAAGCGAAGAAGGTCGATCTTTAATATCAAATTTAAAATTTACTTTTTTAGATATCACAAAAAGTAAGGAAAACTGCAAATATTGCATGTGTGGTACCTTGAAAATTTTGCAATTTTCAAAATTTAAAAAAATGTCAAATCGGAACACGCGTTTTATTTTTGTAATCTACACCATTATCTCATGGGGAAAACGTTATTTTAAGCGATTTGAAATTTTCTTCATTTTTCATCTCTTAAAAGGACCAAATATGCCAGTAAGATTTTTTCGATTTTTCTTCAAAGCAAATACCGAAGCAAAGTAAAATACCGGTATGTCCCTTAATTCTTATTTAAGTTGACTCGCAAAAGCTCATTTTGTAGCCAATAAAAAATCTATATAAGGCCACGAAAAGCAATTTAAAATCGATTTATTTTTTTGTCTTTAACTGAAGAATTTCATATTCCTTATTTTTGAACAAGCATCACATATACTTGTCTTTTGATTTTATTTAAAGAATAACATTGAATTATTGTGTGGTGTGCTTTGTGTTTAATTTAAGCATTCCATTCACATCCATTTTTTGGAAGCAATTAATATGAAGCAAAACTAGAGCTTAGTTCGTCTACCTTCAAAAGGTTAAGAGCCACTGTGGTTGAATTTGGAATTTTGCTTAACGGTCCCATCTCTGTAAAAGCAAAGAGGTAATATAAAGAAAATGCCGTTAAAAAATTAAATCACGTTTTTAATTTAAATCGTGAAATTATAATACAAGAATTAATCTTTTTGGCCAAAATAATTTTTAATAAAACAATTAAGTACTTAAAATAAAATATACTTAATTAAGTTTAAAAGGTTATTAATTGAAAAAAAAAAAAATTTACATTATTTTACTGATAATAATATTAATAATATATTAATCTTATTATTAATAAATTTATTAGATGTTTATAAGATTACAATTTTGTAGAGTTTAAAGACATCCTGATTTATTTTACATTCCCGTTCCGGGAAGGTAGGGAAGGTAGGGACACACAAAGAAAAAACCGTTATAAAATTATACCAGGTCTTACTTTAAATGATAATTTTTGCAAATTTATTTAACTTAATTTAATATTGTTATAGAATAAAATAATGATTGGTGTTATAAAATAAAAAAGTCAAGATTTCCACTTTTGTTTATACCTCTTTTCACCGATATAAAACAAGTTCATATTTTTTTTTATTAATGTTACATTGTTGATAAATTTATAAGATTCTATTGTGGAACAGTAATGCGGCTATTTCATGCTAGCACTTTTATTTATATCACATTATCATCACTTGTAAGTAAGTACCTGTGTATAGATCATAGAATTTGTTACTTATCTATCGGCACGACAGGCGAGTGCCAAGTTCAGAACGGTCAGGTAGATAGTGACAAAGTGTCTGTCGGTGTTAACGTTCCTACACCCTTAAAAGTTCTTCAGTTTAAAGCACCCTGGCAAAATTTCATAAGTTAAATACATTGTGAGTATTTTAAAATTGTTTTATTGCAGTTAATTTAAAATTATAATTGAAAAAATGGATTTTCAGTGAACGCACGTGTTTTTTTTTAAATTTTTTTTAATGCGGTGATTAGTGTATGAAATATTTTTTAATGATTTTTGAGATTATTAATTAATTTATTTTAAACATTTAATAAATTATAAGTAAGTTGCGCGCGCGCGCGCTTTATTTATTTTTGTAATTATTTTCTTGCATGTTACACACAATGCATAATAGAAAAGGTTGAATTAAACCAACTTTTCATAATATACTTAAATTATATGACGAAAAACAAAAACTAAATCGTGGTTAACCCAAATTCCAATATATTGGAAACAATTCTATAAGAAAATATAACATTATCTTAATTAACAACGATTAAAATTTATTACTTATTGTTTAAAAAAATATAAATGGTTTAATACATAAAGGTTTTTTTTATAAAAAAAAATGATTTATCGTTTGAATTATTTTATTTCTTTAAGCGCGCGAGCGCGCTTAAATTTTTTTGTTTAAAAATAATTTTTTAACATAATTTAAAGACAAGGTCAAAACAAATTATAGATAAAATAGCCAATTTTACAGTAATGTCAGGAGAGACTCTTGGAATTTTTTTTTATAAATTACCTATTTACACCATTTTTGAGTAAAAATGAGTTTGCAATCTATATTTTTATCATATACATAACTAGACATAAATAATATAATCATTATGTAAAGAAAACTTTAGAAGTTTATATTTTTTGTTGTTTACCGCAATTAAATTTTTATAATTTTATTAACAAAAACTTTTAAATTGTTTTTGCTTGATTATTAATTTTTTTAAATAATTTTATTGCAGAAAAATATTTAAAATAAATTCATGAAATATTTTTTGTGCGATGACGTGTGGAGTAAGGCATAATAATCGACATTTATGACTATTAACAAACTACTTAAAATTTTTCTTTGAATTTGCATGTTGCATCTGATAGAAAACTTGAAATAAGTACACAAAATAAATTTTGCATGCTTAAAATTTTTTTGTATTTACTTTTGTAAAGCAAATAATTAGAAAACATGCACATAGCTTTTTATATTATAATATAAATTAAAGTAATGTAAAAACTAAACTGCGTAGCTATAATCATATATTATTATCTATAATTTTCATTTACTATCGATTTTCCAGGAGAAAATACAGTGATAATAACAAAAATTGCTTCAAATATTATTGATTTGTCAAATTATTAATTCATTTAAGCTCAAAAAAAACGCAAAATTCTAATTAAAAAAAGTTTATGAAAATTTCATCGAAAATCCATTATTAAAACAAATTAATGTAATAAATATCTCATTAAATAAAAAGACAGTAGTTTGAGTGAGCAATATATCTTGCTTCATCAATGATTTCATTAGATATTTGCACTCATTTCATAAAACAATAACTTTATCTTAAGTTAGAAAAAAAATGATTTGTTGACTAATTGGCGTTAATATATGTCACAATCACAATTTCCCCCTGTGCAAATAAACATTTATACCACATACGAAAAATGACGTTTATAAATATCGAAACTAAAATAAAGCCAGCGAAATAACTCGGTTTGGATTTGATCTATCAATAAATTCCAACAAAACAGCGAAGAGAAAAATAATAGAAAACTTACCCTTTTCAATAGTAATTGATCGCTTCGAATCTCAAATCAATAAAAAATGTCAAAAAAATAAATATTTACGGACACAATATAATATCGGACAATAAATATACGAAAAAAAATTATATTAATTTGTTATTGGAGGTTTTGCTCAATAAAAAATTAAAAGATAAACACAAAAGGATTAAAATATTTATAAGTTTTAAATTACAATTTCATGTTTTATTTATGTATAAATTAAATATATTAATTAAAAAATCAATTTGTTATTTTTTTAAATAATGCAGTAATTAGATCATGCAGAAGTGAAATAATTCAAGCGCGGAATATAAAAAGGATAAATCACTGTAAAAAAGGATATTTTTTTATTCGTACTCTTAGCTTAGCTAAATAATTAACAACTGTGTAATTTTTAACGTAATTGTATACAAGTATACAACCATTCATGCACATGCATGTACCGACATTTCACATATTTTTAAGAGAAATATGGACTCATAGCGAAAGATTTATATACTTTTAAATGTCGTCGTCACGATCTCGCAACCGGTTTTTTGATTAAGGCTCTAGTTTTCCAGAAATTATAGTTTAAAGTTGCAAATCTATCTTAAAAATGCATTTAAGAGACTGTTATGAGATTAAATTACGTAAAAAAAATTATTCAAAAGACATTTTCTAGCCAAAACAATTATCTCATATATGCATAATAATAACTTTTGAATAATATCACCAAATCTCATTAATATTTTAATTTTTTTTTGTTTGGCGGTATCAGCTAAATAAGCTATTAGATGCATTTGCTAAAAACATGGTACTTTAGACCATGCAAAAAAACATATGGCACACGTGTTAAAAATATAAATTTCCAAATTGAGTAGCCTACCATGGGTATCTTTCTTACTATTACAGATAGATACTTGGTTAAATGGACAATGTTATGTGGATTTTTGTGCTGATTCTTAAATTCCTGGCACGTGGTACATAATTTTTTAATTTTTTGGCAAGCCTCAGCTTATACTCGCATTCGGCTGCTCACTGAAGGTATGTTCAAGAAATTAACAATTTCCCAAAATTGTAAAATGATTTGTGCCATTTTTAAAACGCACTTTACCCTGATGCTGGCTTAATATAGGTCAAATTTTTTTTATATAAAACACGTTTTGTAACTATACAACATGTCTACAATCTTTCCCAGCGTATTTTTAAATTGGTCAAAAACTTGCATGCAAAAAAACCTGGAAAAAGTAATTTTCGGACCAAATGCATGGAAAATATATAGGGTCTAAAAAAATCACTAATTTAAAAAAAAATAAGTCGCTGATTTCTATAGATTTTAGAAATTGTAATTTACGTCCCAAAAATCACTAATATTAAAAAAAAAATTAGTCGCTGATTTCTATAGATTTTAGAAATTGCAATTCATGTCCCTAAAATCAGATGTCAACATATAGATAGAAAAGCAATTCTAAACAAACTATTTAATAAAGTTTTGTTGTTGTTATTGTAGATAAGAATCTATTAGTTGAAAAATGGAATGTTGCTTTTTGACATGTTAAATAAAATTTTCGTAATATTGTTATTTAGTAAGATTCATTCATAAATTATAAGAAGTGTTGTAATTTAATTTTATATTAAAAATTGTATACAAAATAAATCAAATTTGTTTTCAGTTTGTATGCAAACTATTTATATCAAAAAATGTATACAAAATATAAAAATTTATCATTAGTTTATATGCAAATTTGAATAACAATTTTGATTGAAATTATTTCACAGAAGTCAAATATATATTAAAATTTCGATGAAAAATATTTTCATATTTGCATGTTAGATTAAAAGTGCATTTCCCTAATCATATTTTCATATTTGCTTGCGAGATTAAAAAATATATGCAAAATTGAGAATAAAATGTCATTTAGGTAAAAAATTATACTATTATATTATAAGATCTATTTATAAAGTCTGGATAACTAATTAAAAGACATGAGGGTAGTAGTAGAGGATAAAATAAAGTAAAAAGTCTTCATTAGCATTGATCTAAAAATTAATCGTTCCCAAAATATTCCAGGTTTTTACTTTCTACCCATTTTTATTAAGACTTTATTAATAATTAAACAAAGTAACCAACCAGTTACTCAAAATTTGCCAAAAAAGTTTCAAAATAATCAAAATTAACGATAACGATTTATAAATCATTTTAAAATTGCACATACGCTTTCTTTTAAAATTATTAAAAATATTTGCAGCACGTGCTTTAATTACCACTTAGATTCAGAATGCGAGTATGTTAGATTCAACTTTAACAACGCTTATAAAGAGCCTTTGGGCATGCCGTATACAGAATCGCTCAATACGAACGTTAAGTAAAGCCTATGCTTATGAACTAGAAGCGATCTAAAGTCGACTTATAAGTAGACTTTTCGGATGAATAATTTTTACATAAAGGAGACTTTTATGTGATATTATGGAACTGACTATTAGACATGTACAAGGAAGACTTATTATTCTTCATAAAACATATTTTTTATTTTACTTGCGGTGTAAATAAACAAATTATGACCTTATTTGTATTAAAAAAATTTTGTTTATATATTAATTGTACCAAATTCCTAAAAAAATATTTACAGCATAAATGTTGTTACAAGTATGTCATGTTAAAGAGAAGTAAGTAATTCTATTTTGTAATAAAATAATTCAATTATTCATTATACAAGAATAAAAAAATTCATTAACGTCCTATAAAATTTAACAACACAGCAACTTTTGATGATTTTTACCCATCTTTTTCTTTTTTTTCTACTTAATCAGTAGTTCAAAATCCACTGCTAGACATATGTCTTCTAATTTTTTTCCATTCAATTCTTTTTTGGCCTCCTCTTTACCCGCAAACGGGGTATGCAATAACATTTTGAAAAAAAAATTTATTACATTTTACTATACTAACGCTTCTACAAATAAAAATAATTGTAAAAATGCAAAGCATCAATATACTTTAGGCTCTAACATCCTTACCATTTCAGGTTTTATCTAAAAATTTAAATTAAAACAGACAAAACCTTTAGAAAAGTGCCTATTGCACAGTTATCTTGTCTACCAATTTCCTAATTGAGCAGCATTGGCGCACGAGAGATTTTGAGATTTTTTCGAAAAGGCAAAAAAAAATAATATGAATATTCTTAAAAACGGGAAAAAACTGGTGACTGCGAAAATAAGGAAAGAAATGGTCGTCCTATGCATTTTTTTCTCTGACGTATTTCCCAATTAAGCGGTAGCGGTAGGTGCTTTCTCACGAGCCCAGAGAGAAATAGACCTATTTAGAAATCTAGCTACCGTTTTTACTGAGCAATTCGGGGGTATATGTTCTCACACTATCTCTACGTAATCCCATGAAAGAAGGCAAGAAATTTGATCTTCGGTGGTAGCCACCTTGACGAAATCCAAAAAAAAAATAAAACTACGAAACACAATCCAAATGGGAACATATATTAGAACATTACAGGTTCCCATTGAGAAGCTGAGTCACGAGGATTACACAATATTAGCCTAAGTCAGGGGTCGGCAGACTTTTAAGTTAGAAGAGCCAAGTTGTCAAGGAAACAGAATTACAAAGGTATCAGGGAGCCACACACACACACACATGTTTGGAAGGGGAAAATCCGAATCGTAACAAACGAATGCACTGATAAGCGAGAAAATGAATACAACATATGTGTGTAGGAAAAAAATATGCGTTAAGTAGAGTGGTGGTCAGAACGCTTTATACACAAGTTTTTTCGACGGACCTATCTCATAAAGCTGCATAAGTGGAAGTGAAATTGAAGTTCATGTCTAAAGAGCCGCAATCGTCTGTGCAAAGAGTCGCATGCGGCTCTGGAGCCGCGGTCTGCCGACCGCTGGCCTAAGTGAAACGCATTGAAAAGAAGCCACGAGGATCGGACACGCCTTATATTTCCTTATTTTTATCGGAAAACATGGAAAAAGGCTATAATGGAGTGGCTTTTCGGCTAAACAAAATTTCCAACAAAGTAGTGCTAGGGAAATAATAACACTAAAGATCAGCTCCCAACCCAGCAACATAAGGCTCATACGGGGCTACGCACTTACGTCGAAGGCATAAGACGAATGGAAGCATTTTAGGAACTGGAGCACACCATAAACGACCCACAAAAAAAATACCTCTAGGCATGAAGCAAAAGTGGGAAAAACTAGAACCTGAACAAGAATAACAATAACAATAGGGCGATACGAAAAAAGCACGGAGATCGCTTGATTTAGAAAATATGCACCGAAATGGAAGAACACCAGAATAAAAACTAAATTTGTGACTTATATAGAAATATAAGAGAACTAACGGGCTAGCCTAAACTTCTTACCATAGACGATGAAAATAAAAAAAATACTGTGAGGAGATAGAAAAGTCATAGAAATATGGAAGCAATACTGTGAGAAACTGTACAAGGATAAGTTAAGAACAAAAATAAAATGACGGCGAGCATAAAAGTGGAGCAAGACCCGATAATATTATAAAAAGAAAGAGAAGAAGCCAGAAAATATTTGAAGTTGAACAAATCCGCGGCATTTCGGCTGAAAAGTTAAAGTCGCTGTGAAAGACAATGGGGTTGAAGTAAAACACAATATATCCAACAAGATATGGCAGAGTGGTTATAGGCGTAACGATTGATGCACGTTAATATTTATGCTAATTCACAAAAAAGGCTCCACGCAAAATTACAAACACTATCGAACAATACCCATGATATCACACACGAGTAAGATCTTAATGTGGATAATGGACCAAATGTTAAAAAAATATCTGAAATTTCAGATCCCACCAGAACAGGCATGATTTGTGAAGAGCTGAGGCACAAATGATTAGATATTTAAAACTCGGCAACTTATGCATGCTGCTATGATTTTTAAATTTTGACATAGCATTTGACTGCGTAATATAATGTGACTTGCAGTTTTAAGGAAAAAGGAAGCCAATTATTGCTAGTTTGTACGCCAGCAGTGAAACCAAAATTGAGCAAAGAACTTTAAACCGTCTTAAAACAAAGAAAGAACAAATAAAGTACGCCAAGGGTACATCCTCTTGCCTAGACTTTGCAACAGATATGGATATGGATATGAAAGGGGTAGTAATCAATAATAAAAAAATAACTAATGGTACGCCAACGACACCACCCTAGTAACCAAGAACGAATATGAAATGATTGCCATCCTGGATTTGACCCCGCTGTGGGACTAGAAATCAATCTGGATAAAACCAAACTCATTATGGTAGACAGAAACAACACAATGCAGCTCACAAATAGAGTTCAGGGTATTAAGATGGTCGCAAATTTTATCTATCGAAGTTAATCACTACTCGAAAAGAAGACGAACCAGAAATTAGAAGGCGCATCGAAATTGCATAGACGGTCATGACAAATTAAATAGAGATTTCGAGAGAAGAACAAATAACCAAAATGTTCCTAAGCAGAAATAGGTATATTCGGTGTTCTTCTATGGGGCTGAATCCTGGAACATAAAAATTGGATACAATCGCCTTTAAAATGTGGATTATGCGTATACTGTGGACAGCACCAAGGATAAATGTAGTAATACTAATGCCTGATTTATACAAGTCAAGTAAAAGGTCATGTAGTATGGTAAAGTTAAGTAGAACATTCTTTTCGCATCGTGTAAACAGTTCCGGTCAAGTCAAGTACTGACTTGCGTCATGTAGTAAGGCAAGTTCTACACGGTGGATAAGTGGCTCGACTTTACCTTACCACCAATTTAAACAATTTCGCACAACAACGTACTTACAGCCAGGTTAAGGAAACCCACTTGGCTCTCTATATGCTTCTCTACTGAACCACATGTAAACACGTTTGCTGTAGTTATGTCAAGTCAAGTAAAATCTAACCAACTAAGAAAGGCAAGTTACTTGACCCGTGTAAAACAGACTTAAGTAGAGGTTGTCCACTACACGCCGCAAACACATTTTGAAGTATTTCGGTTATTGCTAATTTTCTTACAAATGTATAACTTTAAAATCATGACACATATAACTATTTGTTTAGGATGTTTAGAAATTCAGTTTGTATATAGGAGTGGGGAAAGACGTGGGACGCCGACTGCCGACTGCGATAGCTGTAGGCGCGTCTTTATGGAATATTTCAACCGCACAAAAGCAAGTGCAAAAATAAAATTTTTCATAACGTCTTGTTTAATTATATTATATCATAACCATTTCGTTCTAAGGCGAAAACATTGTACATTAATAAATTTAGTTACCTACGTGGAAAAAAATTAAGATTTTTATTTTTCAATTGCTTTAAAAGATTGTCAAAAGTACGTGATATTCGTCACTTACATGATTTTTTTTTATATAAAAATAAATAAAAACAATTTTTTACGCACGTACAAAACTATTCCATGGGAGATGAAATAAGTCAAAATTTAAAACAAATTAAAATTCCTCTTATGGACTTTACAAAACGTCATCAAATATTGGCAATTTTGCAGCTGAAAAGTAGCGAAGAGTTCCACCTTAAGTCGCGTAGTTTTATTTGTTGTTGCCAACGCTTTGCTCTCTATTGCAAAAAGGATTATAAAGACTTTGGAACAGACTAAGCTTTCATACTTTTACAAGGTTCAGTCATCGGACTTACTGCAAGGCCTTGATAATGTTCCTTGCAATGAAAAGCGAAACAAATAAAACTACACGATTTAAATCAAAAAGTAAAAAAATTTATCGATTCAAGACGTGAAAGTTTTTGTATACAATTAATCAGAAATTTGCTTTTCCATTTGAAATATTGATAAATGAATGGCAACGATTTAATTAAATTTATTTTCGTCATTGTCATTTTTATTCCTGAAAATCCTTTTTATATTCTTAACGATTTTTCCAGAAAAATGTATTTGGTAAAAATATCACAAAACCTAGAACGGAATTATTATCTTTTCTACGAAGAAAATAAACAAACTTATCGTTAAACTCTAAATTACTTTCACGGTTATTAGCACATATATCTGCTACATCGTTATTTTTTTAAATAAACAATATAAAGGCAAAACAATTAAAATAAAATAACTTATTGCTGCATTCCAATTAAAGAAAATATTCTTCATTGCACCAATAAATATAATATTTTATTAACAAGAAGCTTCAGAAATCGTTAATTTTTGATAATTTTTATTTTTTATCAGTATTTTAAAGCTTTTTAATTGAAGTACAGTAATTTCTTTAAATTATTTAATTCAAATTGTTAATCTCAAAAAACAGCAGAATCAATAAAAAAAGAAAATTTACTTTACATGGGTACTGAATTTTTATAATTTTTTTTCCTTAAACATTTTTTAATTTATTATTATTAATATTTTTTTTATAAATATTACTCTACTATTTTTTTTATTGATTTGTCATTAAAGTCTATGAAATTTATAAAAACAAACAATTAACTAACGTACTAAGCCATTAGAAACATTTTTTTCAATGTTGCAAAAAATTTGTTGAATTTTAAAAGATTGCATTGACTAATAACTACCAATCTATATGTGATAGGGGATCCCCACAAAACTTTTTTAACGTTTTACAGAGTGGGGAAGTTGATTACACGTTAAACTTTATTTGTTTTATATTAATTTTGTTAATTAAATCTCACACAGTGCCTGTAACACAGTTTACACAAGTACGTAATTGACAATAAAATATTTTTTTTAATAACCTTAATTATTCCACTAAAACTAAGCCAAAATTGAATTATTTTCTATTTTTTAATTTTCAAATTGAATTGTTTATGAAATAATTTAAATTATATATTATCAAACACCCGATTCCGTTAATTAACATAATTAAGTTTTAATTTTATTTAAAATTTAAGTAAATTGTTTAATTATTTCTTAAAAAATTTATTTAAAATTTTTTAATTTTAAAATCAGAACTGAAAAGTAAAAAATAAAAAAAAAAATATTTCAGTTAACTTTTACTGGACAAAACTATGTACGCTGTGCTATTATTTTATAATATTGTACACACTTTTTACTTATTGCATATGTGTGATGATACTTAAATAAAAACCTAACCTAACATATGATTTTAATCAAGTTAATCGTGTAAAGTGCCAAAAATCATATTTAAAAATTTTTTTTTTTCATAAAACTTTTATTAATTTCATTTCTATTGATAGCCACTCATTAAAATACAATTCTTATCTAATTTCTAAAAAGAAAGTAATATTTGGCTTGAATGGAAAATATTTAAAGGTAATTAAATATTATAAAAAAAATATTAAAATGTTCAAGATGATAGTATAGATTAAAAGCAAAACAAAATTGTTAAAATATGGGGTACTATTCTCCATTCCATAACTTCTGATACATTCACTAGCTTTAATTATCGTCCACTGCGTTAAACGGGGATTACAAAATAAAAAGTTCCTGCATAAAAATTCAACAGTCGCTTCTGTGTTGTTTGTTTTATTTTTTTATTAGTGTTGTTTGTGTTTTGTTTACTATTTTAGTGATAGAAATAGTGGTTAAAAATATTTGAAAATTCGCTTATTCTGAAGAGTTTTTGTTTAAAAGTAGGGGTAAACATTTGTGAGTAAATAATTCAATCCTTCAAGGATCACATGCAAACAAACGTGAATACATCCAATTTTGCTCAGTTGCTAATGTGTGCTGAATTGTAAGTATACCTAGAAACATTATTTATTTCACAAAAAGTCACTTTACAAAAAAAATTGTAATACAACATTATTTCTTTAAAACTATCACACAAACACAATTTGTCTCCCTAGCTGTTAGTGCTACATCCCGGTTATGGGATCTAGTCTCTTCAAGCTTTTTTTACTCGAAACTTATTAGCTTGTCCACTGTCTCCACCAATTTTCTGCCTTTCATTCTCCCACGTGTAACTTCTTTGGGAACCCTTGTACCCTAAATAACCTCATTGATATGTTTCAAGTCTTGTTTTTTTGTTTTTGGTACCCTCTTTATGTGATTTCGACTCTTCTTTTTACTTTATTTTTATTATTTATTATTTTACTTTATTTTAGTGTGTGTGTGTGTGTGTGTGTGGCGCGTTTTTGTGGGCAAGATTTCTCAAAAACTATTAGGGTTTTTCGTTTTTTTTTGCAAATATTTAAAAAACTATTAAGTTTGTGGAAAAAAAGTATCTAGAATTAAATTTGAAACAAATTCTGATGTTATCATTTTTTTTTAAATTTTACATTGTAAAAACTCATTGTATGATAAAGTCAGGTGGTGACCACAATTGGTTTTAGTGTCTGATCGGAAATACATTGTGATTTCTTAGATGTTTCTTATTTATAGGTGCATATTTCTGTTATGTTTTGTACCCAATTTTTTTTATCCTTCTACAAGGGTTCGATATCTTTATTTTCATAATTGATTTTGGAATGAATTAGTGGTAGAAGTCTGTTGTTAGGGATTGCTTTATTTAGCTTCTTAAGTTTTAGAGCCAAAACAGCTAACAGTAGTTTATGATTTCCACAAAAGGCTCCGGGTCTTGATTTGGCTTTTTTATTGACGTTTTCTATGCTTGATGTTTAACCTTTTATCAATATTATTATATAACTGGTAACGTGTAGTAGTCAAAATCTTTTTTTTATTTTATTTATTATTTAACATAGTAAATTGTTTGGTTCTTTAGCTAAAGGCGCCCCTTGTCGCATAATTTCTCCATTGGTAAGAAACCGCCAGTAAATATGTGGTACGATAGAAATGAATCTTATACCTCCTGGAGGTTGCTTGGCATTGAAAATGTCGTTTCATTTACTCTTTAAGATCTTCCATCATATCGTCGATCATAAAGTAACCAGTTTCTTCTTTGTACATCTGGAGTTTTGCATTTTCTGTGTACCTTCTTCTTAATGTGTGCCATTTGATAGACATTCGTGCACATTTTAGACATCAATGTGCTTATATTGATCTTGTATTACGCCGCCACCCATTCTCAATTGGAAAAATACCTTCAAAAAAGAATGGTGGCACTATAAATACGAAGTATTCTTCTTGGGGCTTTCTTGTTTCCATGACATCGATAATACCGCTTCACCCAATTTTCATACAATTTCCATGATTTCGTCGTATTACTCAGTTTATTCTTTATCCAGTTACAATCTGTTATTTTCTGCGTATCTTTTTCTTGTATAAACCATCTAGTAGACGTTGTGCACGTTTTGGATTTTGGCGAAAACATATTTTACTTCGCGCTCTTATTTTGTACGTTTTTGTGCTGCATGATGAATTTTTGCACATATTCAGTCCCATCCATTTACAATGATCTTAACCAAGATAGATTTTTATGGCCAACCCGTTTTCGCTTTTGATTTTCTTATTATTATTTAATTCTGAGAACCGAGGATTATTTTTCCTAGGAATTTTAATTTTCCACTTTTCATCTTCATCTTTTTCTTTCTTTTTATTTAGGCTACCCCTCGCTTTTCTTGTAGTGTGTTATCTCGAACTATTATTGATTGTCGCACTTTATATCAATTCTATCGATATAGATATTACATTCTCTCCTTCTATTTATTTTTATTCTGATGTTTCTATATTGAACTGGTGGCGTATGTCCTCACTTCGCACTCTATCTCTTAAGCTTTTTTCGATAACTGTCCTAAGTTTTATTTGTTTTTTCTAAAGATTGTCTTCTCCTGCTTATTTTTACTCGCGTTTCTGCTTCATAAGTGTTTATTTGTCGTATTGTTTTTTCTTTCAATTTACATCTGTAAGTTATCTTGGAGCTACATCATCTTTAGTTGGTATTTATGCCTCCTTTTATATAAATTGAGGTGGGTATGTTAATTTCCAAATATATAAACTTGCTTTGTCATAGTAGCCGCCTTTAGTTTATATTTTAGTAGTTTTCGAGAAATCGTTACACATTTTGTCTATTTCTGGTACTCTTTCACGTACCTATAGCGTTTTCGATGTTTTTACGAGCTAATTTAATATTCTTTAAAGGTAATTCTTGTTTCTTTCCCATAGAATCCTTGGTATGCACCTGCATATCCACAATTCAAAAGCTTGGATTACATTTATTTTATAAATTTTTAATATTTAGATTTTACATCCACAACTGTATTTTTTTTCTATTTTTACAACACCGGAATATCTATTTCTATGTCTCGGCATTAGAAAATTTGGAATTAATAACATAAAAATTATTTAATTATCATAGTTATTAAAAAATATTGTTAAATGCTAATCGTTTTTTATTTAGGATAGTTTATTTGCATACACATTTTGCATTATTTTCAAAAAACGTTTTATTTATAATACTTAGTTTAATAATAAGTTTTGTGGGAAAATTATCTGTTACTTCCCGATGAACCGGTTTTAATTTTTAATTTTGCGGAATTACCGGTTATTGCAAGTAACCCAAAATATAACAAATACTGTTTTATGTGTGATAGTGTATAAAAATGTAAAGATTTTGCTTAGATTTTATGTACACGACAGAGGATTTAAGATAAAAAAGTTTAAGTATAAGGAATTAAGCGGTTTTTACAAAATTTCTTTTTATAGTCATTTTTTAAATCCCCTTTACGTCATAAATACTTGAAATAATTATGGGCGTACTGAATATTGATAAATTATTATTTCTAGCCTTGCTCTAAATTCGATTATCACAGATAAGAGGATATCGATCATCTACGAGCGTTTGTAGTTTAGCGATAATTTGCTATTCAATTAATAATTTAAATTCCTGCACAAATCGTACAAGAAATTATGTAAAAAATTAAACATTTTTAGTGATTTTTTTTAGAAAATCCTTGACTTAAAAAAGCGCTTTAGCTTCCATCATAATCTGTAATTGTTTGCTGGTTATATTTTTTTCTCTGGAAATCGCTCGGCTTTATTTGGTTTTTAGATAAGCTTCTCTAATGTTTTTTTATTGGCGTCTCACGAGAGTCTAATTCAAATGAATTGTACACGTTTTAACACATGTGAGATATATTTTATAGCTTGTTCATGTAGTATGATATTATACACTGATTGTAAGGATTGGGACAGGTCATGTTAGGACACTAAACGAGCGAAGTGCATTCCTTGACATATAACACGACAAATATTTAAGTCTTAATTAAATAACTTCCTAAAGCGAAAACAATAAACAAGTTACATCACTTAAACACGAGACGAAAAATTACAAGACTTAATAAAATATTTAATTAATTAGACTGTTATCAGTAGATGAATGAAATGAATTTTTATTTTTGTCGCAATTGTGTTTTATTAAAATGGTGAAAACACAATTTGCCATTATATTCTATTCTGGATTTTTAACGCAGCGGGAATTTTCTAAATATAAATGGTTTTTATTAAGAACAAATAAAACAATTATTTAATTCGCCTCATAATAAATTAATTGTTCTACTGTAAAGTACCTATTTTAAGATAAGTTATTGCTTAAAACAATGGGAAATAATTTATGAATTGCAAGCAATCATAATGTCAATCTAGTATGTATGAGCATATACTAGTACAGGGATGTAATCAACATAATTATTTGATAATGTGTTTATTAAAAAAATGCGCTATTCAACTGACATGTTTGTTGATGTGGATATATATTATTTAGCCTGCATCTTTAAACAGAGCAATATTTTTATACTCTTATTATGATATTTCTACTTGATTACAGTTACAACAAGCAGCTTAATTTGCTTATTAAGGTGCAAGCATGAGTGAAAGCTAAAAATTTGATGTAAGCTAAGCTCACATTAAAGCAAAAACAAATAAAAAAAACCGTATAAGATCATGCCTGAATGATTAGGCTAGCAGCAAACAATACTGCATAATGTTTGCCAACGTTGGCAAATGATAAAATATGTTTGTAAACGAGATGTGATTTATTTAGAAACACTTGCAATCGTTCTCGCATTCGCATCCGATTATGTTGTTACATCAAAGGAAATTTGATTGCAAACAGTAAATGTGTTCAAATATTTCAAACTTGCAATGAATTGGTGGACACAAGATTTTTTGCATGGTGAGCTTAAACACAAGACAATTTAAGCAAACATCTAGAACTAGAAGATATAAAAAACTACAAAATAGATAGATAGATAGAAAGACTACAAAATTTGTCCGACGGACATTGCTGACGGTCAAATCTCCGGATACCACACACCCTACCCCAAGAAAATCTCCAGAACTACTTAAGCACGTCTGCTCGCTCCTCAGGCAACTTACATTACAAATGGATCTACAATTTTAAATTCAGATTCAGGTCAGTTAAATATCTGGACGGTCAAAGGTCCCGGCGTTCAAATGTCTGACGGGCATATATCCGGCGACCAAATGTCCGCCGGACAAATGCTGACGGTCAAATGTCCTAGAACCAGGGTGTGTAGTATGTATATTAGCGATAAGTACGAGCAGAAACTTTTTATAATTAGCATTAAGATTATGGCTATAAAATCGTATGCGCTAAATTACTAGTAGTACCACCGGCTGAGAAATTTGATTATTAATTTTATTTTAAATAATTCATGTTGAGGGTGAGTTTACATTGGTATATAATTGGATTAGTTACCTTTAGTACTTACATGCTTAAGACTAGTATCAACTTTGTAGAAACCTCATGAACAAGTACTAGATTCACGCCAAAAAAATTGGATAGCAATGCAAACTATATATAATATACCATTTGCAAATCTATCAGGCTTCCTTTAGCAGCGTGCTTATTCTACCAACATTATCCTTATTACGCAGCCTTGTTTATACCCACCAAATAAGCCTCTTCTTTGCCTCTAATCTTGGCAACTTGCATTACAAATGGACCCACAATTTTACTTGGATTCCAAACTACTGGAGTTTGATTATTTTCTGCTCCTGACCAGAAAAGGTTTTAGCCATGAAACCCCACGTCGGCAAGGAGATTTGAGTATTTAAAACTTTTATTGCTATGCGATACGAACCCACGATCTTGAGCTACACTTTCCTAATGTGGTATCAATCTTCTTCTTATAGTTTCTTATCCGTTCCAAATGTTGGCAACCATCTCGGCTCTGTTTTTATTCCTCCTAATGTAACCGAGATATTGAAGCTTTCTGTTTAATAGTTTTTAGAGTCTCCATATTTTTCTGCATCATGTGGAAGATGTTTGTTATGTGATAATTTCATAAAACATTCTACTGTATAGCAATATTTCAAATACTTTTGATTTTTTAGTTGTTGGGTTAATAATGTCCTTGATTGTACTCGGTAGAAAAGGAATAAATACGTATCCAACGTTGGTGTGCATTTTGACATCATGGCTTCTTAGTAGTGAGCTTATTTTGTTAAACACTGCCTTTGCCCTTTCGATACGAATCTTCCTTTTTTGGGAATGATACCACTGATCAATAAGGTTGGTGTCTAGGTCCAGATATGTATATTTGAATACACGTGTGCGATGGGTTTTTGGTTATCAATGAGATGATACTTTGGGGTGTGAGATTTACTTATAACTATTAATTTTGTTTTATCGATATTAATATCTAAGCCGTATCTTTTGCTGCTTTTTGCCACGATATTCATAAAATGTTGTAATTTCTTAATGCAATCTGCAAATATAGCTGTATCGTCTGCGTAGGGTGTATTGGTAATCATTTTTTCATTCAGAAATACGCAGCTATTCTTCGGGTTTCCTTAAGTATGTATTATGTTAAATATTAATGATAGTATACAGCCTCATCATACTCCTCGATTCCAGTCTAGATTCCTGATTATCCTTTTTCATGAACTTCAACCTTCTTAAGAAGCTCTATTACTTTTAGTGTTTTACTTTGTTAGAGGCTTAGGTAGTCTATAAAGCAAGCAAAAATATTATTAAAGTTCATATCTTCGCAACGTTGAAATAACACCTATCTGTTGTACAAGGTAGTCCGTTTACCCAAAGCTTTGCGGAAACCTAATTGTGTTGATGACATTACTTCTTCCTATATATTTTCTTATGTATTATTTAAAAAAAAAATAGGAGGTGGCTTATCAGGCTTATAGTTCTAAACTCATCCCTTTGCGTCAGGTGTTTTTGACAAGGTAATGAACTCAAACTTCAACCACTCTTTTTTTATTTTGCTCGAGCTATAAATTTGGTTAAATATTACAGTCCGCTGCTTAACCCTATCCCAATCGAGTAGTTTTAAAAACTCTGCCTTAATGATTTTAGGCCCGGTTACTTTATCTTCCTTCATGATTTTTATTGCATATTCTACTTCTTCTTCCAAGATTTTTTGCCCTTTTTTATTGCCTATAGTGGGAGGATGTGATCTATTGTCGTAAAAAAGTTATTCTATATAGTTTCTCCAGGTGTTTTTATTTTTACTAGGTTGATGATTACGTTCCCCTTGTAAACTATTACTTGTTTACCGTTTTTGATTTATTTTCACCCGTAGGTAATTTTCTGATGTACGTTGAAGTTGTCGTATTTGTCCTATAATTATCCTAGCTGCGTACATTTTTCTTTTAGTTCTTTTTCTTTGACTTCCCCAATTTTTATTCTGATCACTCTTTTTATTCTTGCGGGTTTTAAATATCCTTCTCTTTTTCTTTATTAGAAAAATTTCCTCGGTCATCCATGGTTTTATCTTGGTGTAGTTCGCTTTTAGTAGTTCTTCTTTACCATTTTTAATAACATAATTCATCCTTTCGTTTCATCCAGGCTGGGATGTTAATCATAATTATCATCGCCACGTAACCTTATTTTTAAGCTCTTTCTTTGTCTGTAATGCTGGCACATGACAGATAGACTTACAATTTTACGTGAGTGCCAAACCACTAGAGTTTGATCATCTTATCTGCTCCTGACCAAAGAAGGTTTTAGCCATGAAACTCTACGCTGGCAAGGCGTGTTGGGGAGTTGGAGAATTTAAAAGTTTTTATTGCTGTGGGGTGAGGTGGGGGTACCTAATTTTTCTTCTCCATGTGACCGCTCTAGTAATACTTATAAATATAAATACACTTTGGAACATAAATATTATAAGTACTCTTCAGAGTGACTACTAGTACAAATAACTAGACCTAGTAGCTGTATCAATGTAAAACTGGTTTATACTATACTACCTTCATTTTACACACGGGGCGCTCGTAAACAAATGCACGTGAACAGTGATAATACACAAAGCCGGTTGTTTTTAGTCGACATATACTCGTATTTAAAGTGCTTCGAATGGACGCACAATAAGGTGAATTCGGAGTAGGACGCTCACTACCGAACGACCAATCCTATGCCTCAACCGAGGTATATATCACTTAGTTTAAAGAGTATTAACAGAATAATTAATAAATGTATGTATGGACCCGTTTTTGAGCGAGAGCTCTCGCTTTTGGGTGCAGACAGAATCTATTTTCAGCCTAATTTTTACGTCTTTAATATGAATAACAGGGCAGGTGTTACGTCACAGACGGGACCAACGTTTTTTAAGGTGGCTTCCTAACCACCCGAGAGCAGAGAGAAATTTTAAATCTAGAGTTATAAATTGTGTCGGATTTGAGCCCGGGACCTCTAGCGTACCAGTCCTGCATATTACCACTCGGCTACTTTGCTCTCTAATTAACTAATTTATGAATTATATAATTAATTTTTAACGTTAAAAACTGAAATTGAAATTTAATATGTATAACGAAAGTTTAAGATTAAATTTCGTTAACAAATCGTCCTAGTAAAACCTGCAGAAACGCCTGAAAATCAAGAAAAAGAACTCCAAAGCCTGAAAGGAGTACAAAACCTAAAAAATCGTTCAGTGCTTGGAAAAGACCTAGAAATAAAAAAATAGCAGTGTAAATTAATACTTTAAAAAGAACTTAAAGGGTAGAAACTGGTGTTTATTTATTAATTTTTAAAACCTCGATAATTTTTATATTTTTTTAAATCGTCGCATCTCCTTTAACTTTTAACCAAAACAATTGACAAAACACAATTATATAATAAAACGTGTCAGCTTTAACTTCGTTCAAGGTTTAAGGTTATATTTCTTTAGAAACAATTAAAATATAATTGTTCTATTTGTTGGTAGTTTATCCCTAATTAATTATCGACCAATTAAAGACTTTCTACCGTGTGAATTGTGAATGAAAGTGCGATAGGGCTTGTTAATTATTAGCTAGAATCTACGAGAATAAAATACTTCTACTGAAATACGGGAAAAAATTTCTGCTGTCTAGAAAACTACGTAATCTTTCTAGAATTGGATAAATTATATCCCATGTTCAAAAGGCAGCTTAAGTATACAAACCAGAGCCAAAAAATTAATGCTCTACTAAGATACTTAGGTTTTCATTGACTATTTTTAGCCATATTGCAGTGTTTTGTTTAAACTTTTATAAATTTTATATTTTTGGAGATAACAAAATTTAAGTAGAAATGGAAAAAAATAAGTGTATAGGTTTCAATTTTGGAAATGGATAATTATAACCAGATTGTTAATATTTTAAATACTTTTCGAGATATGATAAAAAATGCACCAAGTTTTCATCATATTTTCCCTAAAATCACTAAAAGTGAAATTAAGATTTTTGTTTTCGGTTTATCACCGATGTACAAATGTGGCCAAAGTAAAAAGTAAAAGTTGGTAAAGCCCCAGAAAGCTAATTATGTAGAAAAAATAATATGGTAGCGAAAGCAAATTTAAAATTCATTTAGTGCTTTTCAAAATATTAAGGAGTGTAAAAAACTACCATTTTTATAAAAATTTAAGTAAAAAATATTGCCTTGAAAATCCTCTCTGTGTGGTCAGCCTTTTACGACGCTACTGCTGGCGCATAGACTCTTCTCCGCCTGTAGTGCTGAAAACTTATATTACAGATGGACCTACAGTTTAGCGTGGATTCCGGACCACTGGAGTAACATGATTTCTTATCTAACTCCGGAACAGAGAAGGTTTTTTTTATAAATTAATTTGTCGCAAAATTAAAACAATTTACATGGATCGTAGTTTTTAAATATCTGTGTAGGGATTTCCTATTAGAATTTAATCATTGATACTTTCTTAGAACTTTTATTTCTATTAGTCATAGTTATAGTAGGTCTAATTTTAAATCTCTAAAGTGCTTTAAAAGTAAGCTTTTAAAAAACTACCCTCGTTTTAACTGCGTTTAACTCTACAAAAGTTTATATTTTCATAAGAGCGCATTATAAAGTATTTTTTTATATACATTAAATTTTCGCAATTTTCTATAAATAAAATTGTAGAGATAAGAAATATAAAATTGTTTCACTTATAAATAAATACAGGATATAATAGTTGTCAATTTAAAATTATCAGAGGTAATTGTAACACACGTTCAAGATGTTTCAAATTTAAAAATTTATCGCAACATTCAGGTACGTTTCCTCCTAAAAGTAAAAAGTTGCGCATTAATTAGAAATCTAATTTAATTTAAATTTAATATACTGTTATGACATAATTTAAGGCAATTTTTTAATTAAAAAGTGTTGATTTATTTATCAAATAATTTAATATATTCTTAATGTGCTAATAAAAACGTTATCTGAATTTTTAAACATATTTATTGCTTGGAATTTCCTATTGAATTTTACGTGAAATTAAATGTAAATGAAAATAAAATTCCCTACCTACTGAATTTTTATTTTAAATAAGGAAATGTTCCAGGGGAAATTATTATTTATCGTACGAACGATTACCTTGAAATGTAAATAAGTACCTACCTTATTGTTTTCGTATATATACGTTCATCCTAATCATGAAATTGTTAGTAATAATTAATGGCACGTTGCAGTCAAATATCTCATGATACGCTAAATATGCAATGTATAAATTTTTGTTTTATTCGCGATTTAAAAATAATTGATAATTGATAAAACTATCTAAAAAAATGTACATTTTAGATTACATAGTAGCAAATTTTGTTGTGAATTTAGTGATGTATATGACTGTTCGTGATGCACGAGTGTTTCTATGAACAATTTCGTAATTTAAATTAAACAAACAAGTAGTAAAGAATATAAATAAAAAAATAACAGAAATTAGATGAGACTAGTGTGGAGTAATTAAAAATATAAAATGTTATAATAACATTTAAGAGGCTTAGAATAGTGTGTTCATTTAAATGGAGTTAATGTGCATTATTAACCATTGTTTGTGTAAATTTTATTTTATGTTAAGTGTGGTCATTTGGATTTTCAGTTTTTATGACCTTGAACGTCCCCCAGGTTAGATAACTAAGTCCTGCCTGTCGGACCTAAAAATCTCCCCTCGAAAATCATCAATGTAATACAGTGAGTAACCGAAAATAATAAAAACGAATAAATCAGTTGGAATAAAAATGAAAATTATTCACAGAAAATTATTACCGTGCATTTATGTAGATCATAAATGTTCAAATAACTGAGGAATTTCATCTTCAGTATAAACAATGGCAAGCAATAGCAATAATACTGAAACTGGAAGGACAAATGAAACCTTTGATCCGACAGGAGATGAATTATCAGCAGAAATCTACAATTATCCTGAAACACCAGATAGTACTCTGACTCAGAATTCATTATGCTCTGAACAATCTACAGTTTCTACAATACTGGGACTTGATAATAAAATCAAAGATTCCGATGGTAATTTATTAACTGATAAATAAATGATATAATTACTTAATATTAATCACCAAATCCATTTGGGATTAAAATAATTTTTTATTTTAGAAGTTGTTATTAAAGTTGAATCTCTCCCAAATTCAAATATGGGCTCTACAAACCACACAAACAGTTCTCAAGCTAGTTCAGAATACACGTTAAAAAAGGAAAAATGGTATTCTGTAACAATTCAGATATTTATACCATTTATGATTGCTGGAATGGGCACCATAGGAGCTGGTATCGTTCTGGGATCAGTTGAGGTTCGTCTAATTACATCCATATTGTTTGGGTTCAATGTAAAAACTTTTATCAGACAATTATTGTCGCCTTTCTATTTATTTATCTTACTGACACTGCCAGACGTGATATTAATAAGATTACAAAAGAATGCACTAATTAAATATTATTATTATATTACAGGAAAGCGAAGTATTTAAAAATGTTAAAGCCCTATTTATTTTGGTACCATCTATATTAGGCTTAAAAGGAAACTTGGATATGTGTCTTGCATCTAGGTTATCCACTCAAGCTAATTTAGGAAATATGAATGGTAAAAGTGAAGTTTTTAAAATGATTGTAGGCAACGTTGGCTTAGTACAAGTAAGTTCAACGACTATTTTTTTTATATACAGGATGTTTACAAAACCCTTTTTATAACAAATTAATTATAAAAATAAAATTAAGAAGCTGAAAATCTTATTTGAAAAACAAAAATTATATGTAAAATTATTTAGATTTACTTATAAAATAAAATATTTAGACAGGCTAACTCACTTATATGTTATTATATACATTGGGTTGCATTTTTTTATACAGGGTGTTCCAACTAAAATTTGACCGGGTGTTATCTCAGTTAATGTTAGGATTTTAAGAGAAGGTTTTACCCATGAAACGCTGGCAAGGCGGGTTGGGGAATATTTTTGAAATCTTAGTACGTTATTAAAAATTTAATATTTCGTAATATTTTTAATTATTTTGCACGCTCAATTATTTTTTTGCAGTCATAGAAATTTAAATACCAATCACACCCAACGGTTTATTTAGACTAGTTTTGTTAGATTTTTTACTCGCAAAAAAATAAAATTCAGCAAATTTAAAATTACATTAAAAACTTTTGAAATTCCAATAACCAATTAATTTTGGATATATCATCAAATTTTAAACCATTTTAACATGCTTAATTATTTTTGATAGTCATGAAAACTTTAATACAAAAACCGTAAATATTAAATTGTATAATAAAATATTTAAAACAAAAATATTAAAATTGAACCAAAAATATTATACGCCGATGACGCTGCGAACATCGTATGTGATTGCAAATAGTCTAAAATTAACAATTAGCAAGCATTAGAATTCGATGATTAGTTAAAATTTTTCGTAGAAAATTACATTTTTATTTTGGCTTAACTTTAGGACTTTTTATAACCACAATCAGCCAAATATACAAAAACAATTAACACGTTACATAAATAGATGTTAATGAAGCGAATTAAATACCACAAGTACTAACTTAATAAGTAAATAAAAAATACTAAAATATATATATTTTATATAAGTAAAGTAAATAAATTCTACGAAAATGTGCGGAAAATGTTTTTAGAGATCATTCACGTTAAAATGATTAAGTTTTTATAACTTATAACAAGAAATATTTTTCTTGCTTTTCTTAGTAAGAAAAGACGTTTCCGGTGTATATACTAAATTAATACGGCAAAAATTAATTAAACCATAAACATCATCTGAAAAATTTTATATTAATTTGTTATCTTCTAAAACAAAATAAATATTGAAAATTTAGAATACAAGGTTTCACTACTTTAATCGATGTTAATTTTCTTAGTTTTGAGTAGTTTTATTGGTTATGGCAGGGAGCATTTCAAGGCGGAAAATAAAATTCACAGTCATCGGACTTTTCCGTCTTGAGAATTCTCCCTGAAATGATGAGCAAAACGTTGACAACAACTAATTAAACTACTCATTTCAGAACACAACTTCTAAAACACGAGTATTTTAGTAAGATTTCTTAATTTAACTCTAAACATAATCCCTAAGAACATCGTTGATCAAAATATATGTAATATTTAAAACGTTAACTATTTGAACTAGATTTTTGGAGCATTTAAGGATTTCTAAAAAGAAAAAGATTATGTACAACATTAGACTCATAATTTCTAAAAAACAACAAAATCTATGGACATATTAAAAGGCAGACACACAGACAACTCCAACGTACTCGATCTTCATCTATGACGCTTAAAGGTAGAAGTTAGCTGTCGCAAGCGATCATAAGTGCATAAATGCCTCAAAAAGATAATGCTAAAGAACATTACCGGAAAGTTGCCCGTCCACAATTACTCGCCACAAAATTGCTTTTTGGGAAAATTACTCGCTATTTTTTCTGCCTACAATTTGGGCAAGCAATTTTCCGCACATCAATATGGGATTCTCAGAATACCATGCACAACACATTGAGCGAATATGTACATCCTTAGATATTTGGGAATAAGCAAAGACTCTTGCAATATTTTACGCATTTCATATTTTAGATAATATGAGACGGACTTCAATTATTATTGAAGGAAGAAGATCGACAGATGGCACTATGAAATAAAGCAGCTTACAGAAAATCTATTACAGTTAACTAGCCAGAAGATTAGTACCCGTATAGTTAGTTATCTGTAGATAATGGATTATATCACTAGAGAACTACAAGGTAAAATCCCATGGTGTATGTTGTATGCAGATGATATCGCTCTTATAGCTAAAAAGCAGGCGGAACTGCAGGAAACGCCCAACAGATGGGTTAGGGCAGGGGTCGGCAGACTTCTAAGTTAGAAGAGCCAAGTTGTTAAGAAAACAGAATTACAAAGGTATCAGGGAGCCACATACACACGAACACACACACACACACAGGTTTAAAAGGGGAAAATCCAAATCGTAACAAACGAATGCACTGATAAGCGGGAAAATGA
>JARJDX010039926.1:0-14081 GCA_030264735.1 Gymnusa sp. GC000175
ACAATTTTCAAAATCGAGATTTTTGCGGAAATATCCGTTTTCGACCTCCCTCATTCAGAAAAAGTTGATTTCGAAGTGGTGTCTGTCTGTCTGTCTGTCTGTCTGTGTGTCTGTGTGTGAGAGGACACAGCCCAGACGGCTAAACTAATCGTCCTGAAAATTCATATTTAAGCTTTTAACAAAAATTGGGAGGTCCCAGTGACTTTTGGCTAAAATCCAAAAATAGAAAGTGGTAGTTTATTGGTGAGGTTTTTAGTTTTTTTTGCAAATATTTCAAAATCTATTGAGTTTATGAAAAAAACAAAAGAGTACAAAAGGGTGTAAAAATAAATTTGCAAAATTTAACATTTTAAGAACTCATTGTTTTTTGTTGCTATGCAACATTGTCAGTGTAATTATTCATATTCATATCAAATTGCTAAGACGTAAGGTCATTTGATCAGCTGACAATAAATGAAATAGGGTTAAGTACCCGTCAAAAGTGATAGACGTCAATAATTGAATTATTATTGCCAACATACATCTTTAAATATGATAGTTAACCCAAAAAAACATCTCAAATTATTAAATGAAAGTCGTGTGGTGACCACACTTCCATTTTTAAACCTTGTTACGCTTTATTTACTTTAACGCTACTTGCTCGCATCCTGTTTAGGCTAAACTCCGAGAGGTGGCGTTGGTTGTATGTTTAGATGCAAATTTTTTTTTTTCGCGGTAAGTGCGTGAAACTAAATAGACGTAAGTGTTGGTCGAAAATCCTTTTTTTCACCATTGTCATTAGAAGCACGTGTTTAAAAAGAAATATAACTCGTGGTCGAAAGTTTCTTACATAGAAAATTGTTATCAAAGAGGGGTTCGTTTTTTTCCAATCTAGCACATCATATGTAAAGTCCTAAAAACTAAAGACAAAAACAATATAGAAAAAAAAATACTTAAAATTAAATAAAAAAAATGAATGTGTGGTCAGCACACAACTTTCATTTGCGAATTTAAAACATACTATTAATAAAAACATAAATAATTTTCATTAATTAATTCTCATCCAATTAGATTGTCAAGAAGTGTCAACTGTCGCGTAGTACCAAAAGTGTGGCGCATGAGTCGAGGGATGTTGATAAAAAAAATTTATTGTGTTTTTAACATTTTATTATGTATGTATTATGTAACATTTGAGTAAAGTATTTCACTTAAAATGTGCGGGTATTATCCATCAATCTTTGTATGGCGGGGCTTGAAAATAGAACGATATGGCGCAACATACTTAGATCCATGCGCCACCTGGTAGGTGAGCGAGGGACTACGAGTTTGACGACACGTAAGAGATTCATGTCAAACAATAGTTTCCAGACCTGTTTATACGACCGTGCTTGAAAAGTACCCCCCTATTCACTCTGTCAATTTTGAGTATTTTTGAAGTATTGGCCAAAAACGAAAAACATAACCAATAAACCACCACTTCCAGTTGGTAGATTTCAACCAAAAGTAATTAGGACCTCCAAATTTTTGTTAAAAGCTTAAATATGAATTTTTGTGGTGAGAGCTTGAATTGTTTCTCAGAAACCTTACCCATAAAAAAGTGGTGACACACATCCACACACGAACACGCACAGAGACATTTTTTAATTTTGGTCATTTTTTATGTAGGGGACCCTTAAGTGTGTATTTCCACTAAAATTTGATTTTTTTATGATATAAATACTTTATCTTACTATTATATAATAAAGTAAAAAATTGTCTATCTAATAATGCCCAACATTACCATACAACATACCCAACATTTCCATTAAAAAAATTCTCGGAAAATATTGTTACTAACAAGTCAAAAATAGTAGATAATATTTACTCCTCTGAAATAACATTACTTAAATCGTACAAGTTTTTATACTACTTTGCTTGGTTTCTTAATTTTAAAAATTATGTATTAATCTTATACCTCATCAGCTAAACGCAATAACATCCTTAAGAATCTTGCTAAATGCATTTGTCTAGCTGATAATTCTCCTCTTCCTGAATAATCAGTTCTATAGAGAGCCATTGCACTATCTACTATTAACAAAGAATACCTGTACAAAATAAATTTTATTAAATATTAAACAAATTAAAATTATCCCATTAACCTTGATTCAGCCATCATAGCTGAAGAGTGAATAAGCAGTTGTGTTTGATGATCGGTATTATAGGCACGAGCATATGCAACATTATTAAGAATTTCTTCACCATCCATATTAAAACGTCTAGCCACTGCTAACAATCTTTCAGGTCTAAAAGTTCCCTCAGTATCAATGTACAGGCATTTTCCTTCACCACCATTACTTTCCAATGGTAACTAAAATAAAAAAATATTTTTATCTTATCCCCTTATAAATTCAAAGGCAATCCTTAAAATTCCTTAACACCTTGTATCATTCATGGAAACTCCAAAATTAATAACTACCTATGTCATCCAATTTCCAAATATGAGCAGCGATTCTTAACCGGGGGGTCGCAATTGTATTTTAGGAGGGTCGCGAACATTTCTTTGACTATGTTTTTAAAGCACTCTGATTATTCTATACTAGTACATTTTTTAAATTCGATTTGACAAAAAACTTTTTTTGTTTGTGCATGCATTTATCTGGAAAATAACAACTTATCACCAACTGATGGTTTTGGAATTGACAAAGGATTTAAGTTTGGTGCTCGTTTTCAAGAACAAAAGTTTGGTCCAATTTTGGATTCATATCGGAAGAGTATACCCTCACTTGTTTACCATCGCTATTTAAAATTTGCTCCCTTTTGTTACTACATATTTGTTTTTATTTTAATTATTTAAATCAGTAAGTTACATACATTGTTACAAGTAATCATTCCAAAACACCCACAGATATAAACATGGTTATCTGTTGGTGGGGTTGATTACATAAATTTCTAGAAAGGAACTAAAAACTAAAACTTAAAAATTAGAACTTAAACTAAAATACTCATTTTTGTTCTATTATTAGGCACATAAGTAGTGCACCGCACCATATATACTTATAATGCATATTAAATTTTGATATTTTTAACACTATAATTTATTATTTAATAACAATTATTTGAGAATTTTTATTGCACATATGTAGTTGTTCTTACTAAGTCTTTTTATTTTAAATATTATTATGTTCTTGTCTAATTATACTTTCAGAGGATTTACAATAGAGCTTTAATTGATCCTAGATAATTTATTAACTTTTTGGATCCATTTTTTTAATTTTGCTTTTCTGGTTGGAGTATTTTTAATGGTTTTAAATTCATTTAGTAGTGTGTTGAAAATTCCAAATGCTTCTATGTAGCTACTTTTATTACTGATAGTTTTTTTTAATGATTGGAATTCTTAATTGTTTATTTCTTGTTGTACTTGCCAAGTATGAGAATGTTTGTTCTAAATTTAAAGTTTTTATAAAAATTTCGAATTATTTTTGTTAATGATCTTCAAGATTTTGTTCTGAAAAGCTTGTAATAGTTTTCTATGATTGGAGTAAGCACCACCCCATGCTATTACTCCATATGTGATGATACTGTGTATTAAGGCATGATATACTATTTTCAATGTATTTATGTTCATAAACTTGGTTAGTTTTCTAAAGAGGAAGATGAGGTATTTGTTTTTTTTAAGTACATTTTCAATGTGTTTATTTCATTTTAAATTGTGGTCAAAAATTACTCCAAGGTATTTATTGTATTCAACTCTTTTTACCTCTGATTACAATATCCATTTTATTGGGTACGCTGTCAAAATAACTGCCAAAAAGTCATGTATACAGTTTTTCCAATATTTAAGGATAGTTTGTTTAGCGCTATCCAATCCGCAACTTTATGTAGGTGTATATTCATTTTTTCTTGTACTCTTATCCAATTTGTATCTTTGGAGATTATAGCTGTGTCATCAGCATATGAAACAATGTCATTACCTGGTAATTCCTCTAGTAGATCATTGATATAAATTATAAAAAGCAGTTGACCTAGGGACTTCGGTAGTCACCACCATGTAATTACTACATTGACAATTTTGAATCAGTCTCTGTTTCCTATCTGTTAGATAGCTTGTTGGCTATACCTCTGACTTCATAGCACTCCAACTTCTCAAGCAATATTTCATGGTCGACGGTATCAAAAGCCAGATCAAGAAAAGTAATTGCTATTGGTTTATTTTTATCTATGTTATTTATAATGATATTTGTTATATGGTTCAAGGCATCTTTTGTACCTATATTTTTTGTAAAGCCAAATTGTTTTTTAGATAATATGTTGCTCTTGTTTATAAACTCAAGTAGTCTCCAATGTATTATTTTTTCAAATTTTTTTGCAATATTTGATATCAGAGAGATTGGCCTATAATTTGTTGTTAATGCTTTATTTCCTGCTTTATGTATTGGTTTTATTTCAGCCCATTTCAGTGCTTTTGGCCACATACGTTTAATGATTGAGTTGTTGATGATATGTGCTATGGGTTCAGAGATTAAAACTTTAATGGTTTTTAGTATTTGAGAGCTGCTACTGTCGACTCCCCCCTTTTTGTTTTTCATTTCATTTATAATCTTTTCAATCTCGTATTTATTCGTTGGAGTTATAAATAAGTTTTTTGGATTCCTGTTTGGCATGTTCCTGGTTTTATTTGGCTGAGTTATATTGTTTCTCAATTCGCTTACAACTTTGCAGAAAAATGTGTTCATTATGTTAGCTATTTTAATTGGATCCTTGGTTTTGTTGTTGCCATCATATATTTCTTTAATTTCTTCTTGATTTTTGCCTTTTTTTACCTAAAACGCTATTTATAGCCTTCCATAGCTTTCTAGGATTATAACTATTTTGTGTAATATGTTTACTGTTAAATTGAATCTTTGCGTGATTGATTATAGTGTTCAGGATTTTGTTGTCATTTTTGAGTTTAATGTTATTAATATCCTTTTTCCACAGATTATAAAGGAGTTCTGTTTTGTTACATGATGTAATAATTGCTTTAGTTATCCAGCCATTTCTTGGGGCACATTTATTATTCTTCTTTTTACTACAGGTTGTGCAAAAAAGCATTTTCCACAATATTTAATATTCAATCAAAGCAAAGGAATCAACTTCGAATGGACTTCTGCATGAGAGTCGCATTGAGTTCAATTGAAATAAGACTCGATAAATTGGTGGACAGTGTCCAACAACAAAAATCCCATTAAATACATTTAAGTAAGTTTGTGTTGTGGTTTTTTCTTTTTGTTCTTTATATTCATTAAAAATAAGAAAATTTATATAGCTTCTATTTGTTTATTGTTGTGAACTAGAGGTCGCGAAAATATTTTAGAATATTGGGGGGGTTGCGACTGCCAAAAGGTTAAGAACCACTGTCATATCGTACCCGCTCCAAAGATCCTTACTAATTTGCTGAAAGAAAACACCCTAATTGTACCTAAATAACGACAGGAAGACTCCTTAGCTTGCAATCAGGCTAAGAGAGAATGAGCCCACCCTGCCTAAAAACAGCTGAGTACTACCTAAAACTATCCTGAAGAAACCTACAACTTATCACAGAAATTCTAACGGGACAAGAAAACGCATGCAAACAATAGGACTGGTGGAGAACACAGCATGTGAAGAAGAAGACGAGTAAGCGGAAGCACCTGCCCTGCTCTCCCTTATCTCACAGAATCCATGTAAGGGATCATCTAGCGCCTAGCCAAATATGCCAGCATTAGGGACAGTGTTCTCCCAGTGCTCTGCTGTCTCTTGTCCACCACCTTGGGTGGCTGGGTGGATGACAGAATAATGAGCGCAGGAAGGAGCAATCCTTACTGGGGGGCTCAAAGGGTCTAGTGAAGCTGAAGTGCTCTGGCCAGACTGTTACCCTCAAACATACTCCAGAATCCAACATATCAGCAGACCACAGATAGGACAATACAGCTGTATTCTCCTATCAGTTACCTGCCAGAATGTTGCACTGTTTGGATTGGTATTTATGCTTCAAGATAAACCCTGATGAAGGTGACCATCAAGAGTTTCAAAATTATGATTCTCATAAATCTTCTTATAACTTTGGGGGTACTCTAGTTTTGTAGTAGGAATAAATTTCACTCATTGAAGCCCAAAAATGACAGACGACTAGTGGTTCAACTGTCTGTTACATCAAGTAAGTACCTTTTTCTCTATGTATTATATAACCTTTTCATTGATATCAATTTTTTAGTATACCTAACAGTTTGAGGTGTTACATCTACTTAAAAGCCTTTTGCTGATCTGCATCATTTTTAGCTAATTTGCTCAAGATGTCTTTGGTATTGAGAACTAACAAAATCTGTTATGCTATCTGATGGTGAAAACTGAACTGCACGAAAGAGTACCTGTCTCTTACTATGTTCATTGCACAATTTGTTTTATTGTGTTTATATTAATAAATAATTAAAAATATAACAAAACAAAAACCTGTTTAACACCAAATGGATCTCTTTAATATTATTATTCTTGAAAGTCTTAGGTAATATCCTATGCTCGTCAAGTTGACCAGTACTCTTTCAAGATCAGCTGTTTGAGCGAAAGTGTTGCCACCATCGGTAGTGTTAGTTCTCAATAGTGCCATTTTGGTATGGAATTATTGCATTTTTACGATTCACAAGTTTCTCTTAATTGGTATTTTAAACAGTGAAAATAGTTACAAATAAAACTTTGAACTTGTAACACTCACATACAAGAAAACTGTGCTGCAGTTTTCCATTAAACAGGTGTTAAGGCATTTCAGGTATACATTAAACAAATAAAGTTAGTTTAGTTACTTAGTCCAAACTTTTAAGAAAGTTATCAATTTACCAATGATAAATTTGTAAACCAATGTAAAAAAAATATTAATTTTAATAAAAGTACTATTTTACCTGACATGTAACAGCTAATGTATGACACAGTTGAGTTTTTCCAGTTCTAAATTCCCCAAAAAGTTCAGTGATTGATCCAGTTTCGATACCTCCTCCTAATAATCTATCCAATTCGCTAGATCCTGTTGTTAAATGTATTAACTCTCTACGTTTATGATGAATTTCTGTAGCGGTTGTAAATCCCATAGGAACTAATTTAGAAGCTTCAATTAATAATTTATCTGCCTTGGCTTCGGATATTCCTTTTAAAGTAATTAAAAATTTCTTTGGGACATACGCAATTGATTCGATGGTGTGATATCCTGCTTCCTCCAACTTTTTTATATCGCCTGATGTTATACCATTGCCCTATGTTGGAATTTTAAGTTATTGTTAAAAAAAACTAGTTTTGTCAAGTTTTACCTCTAATCTGGAAATTGGTTGGGGACCTAAATCGTCTATTTCATCGTCGGTTGCGACTGGTGTTGTGGTTGAACATGTAGCGTTTAAACTCATTTTTGTAAAAGATCGTTTTTAAAACTTATAGTTCTTAAATTGTTTTGCACTTAAACGAGGTTACAATTTCTTTTATTTGTGTGCAAGCTTTCCCGCTCCTTAGTGCCAACTTGAACTACCAAAAAACAGCTGATCACTTTGCTGATTACAGTTTCACCAACTTGATAATTAAAAAAAGGGAGCAAATAATTAAACGTTAAAGTACTAAGAAAATAAATTTTATTCTCATTTAATTTGCATAAACATATTAAATTCTATTTTTTAGTATTTTGTATGTTTTGTAATTTTACCTAATAAAATCCCCTAGATTTATCACTAGAAATTGTTTATTAAATTTTGTTACAAAATATGAAAAAATAGAGTTTAATATATGGTGCAAATCAAAATTAAAGGAGCAAAAATCAATTTTTTTGGTACTACATATTACGTTTATTTTATTTGTATTACGGTACATAAGAAATTTTGGAAAATCTTTGAAGTAGCAAATTACGACTTAAGTTGGTTAAAACCCAGAGAAACATCACTTAACATCTCATCCAATCTCATCGCTTTCGACAAAACAGCAACACAAGAAACTATTTGAAGCGGAAATTACCAAGTTACCAGGTGACTGGGTGAGATGCCTGTATCCAAAGCTGAAAAATGTGTATTGGAAGTACCCAAAAATACGTCACAGTACTAACCGATAAGACCCAAATACACGACCTCATTAGGCTCAGGAAAATGTTACGATCCCAAAACAGATACGACCCACAAGAACTAAAAGTATCAGACACGACATATACAAATAAAATAAAATTTTAGTACAAATAGCGAAATAGCACTTAAGCAAAACAGTGGATTCAAGTTTACCAAACATAAAATGTCCGAAGGTCGAAAATCCGCGCAAATACTAACAACTAGAGAAGACATGCGCGGGTGGATTGCCAACAAAATAACAAAAACTAGTATCAGAAACGATAAAAGAGCTATATCGACAATATACCTAAGACCTTCGGGAAGAAAGTGCACATGAAATAAAAAGCGCTCTGAAAACAATGAAAAATTATAAAACAGCAGGAGCCGATGGTATCCCTATAGAGCAGTGCTGTCCAACTGGTCTGGCTGGCTGGCCTAAAAAAAAAAGAATAACTAATTGGAAACTCAAACTCAACAAAATTTATTTTTGGAAAGTAAAAGAATTCAACGCGAAATGTTTCAACATAATATTTACTTTTTCTATTTACTACAATCTGTATGTAGATTATATAAATAAGCCTACAACTTGATTTTGTTCGCGGGCCAGAAAATCACTTTCGCGGGCCGCCTGTTGGACTGCACTGCTATAGAGTATAGAGCTTGTTAAATGTGACGGCCATGCACATTTAAAAACTCTCCAGAAACTTTTCAACGATTGCCTCGATACCGGTGAAACACCTAGTCAGGCCCGCGCCGTCCATAAGTGCAAGGTTGTGCAGTGCACGGGCGCCAAGGCACCAGAGGCGCCAAAACTTCAAGAAAAAGATGGTTAAAATGCTTCCTCAATTATAAACAAAAAAAATCGTTCTCTACAATAA
The DNA here is from genome assembly GCA_030264735.1 of Gymnusa sp. GC000175. Classification (NCBI taxonomy): domain Eukaryota; kingdom Metazoa; phylum Arthropoda; class Insecta; order Coleoptera; family Staphylinidae; genus Gymnusa; species Gymnusa sp. GC000175. Next base: position 8,921 of record JARJDX010039926.1, read on the forward strand.
AATAAAAAAATATATATATTATTTTAAGTTGTATGGTTTTATAAGTGACAGATGAATTTAATTTTCTTCGTCAGCACGTGCTCGTCCCCTCCTGGTCATATGCCTTTTCTAGACTCTTCCATTCGTCTCTGTCCTGTGCGTTTTACTGCCAATTTCTGCCGGCGATTTGTTTGATGTCGTCAACCTATCTGTGCAATTTTAGCTGTCCAGCGTTCGTATGTTCGTCTTGCGACGTGTCCGGCCCATTGCCACTTTAGCTCTGCTATTCTTTTTATTACGTTTTTTACTTCAGGTCTTTTCCAGACTTCTTCGTTTGTGATTCTGCTCCTTAGCCGAGCATGGCTCTTTCCATTGCCCTCTGCATCACTCTTAATTTGTTTGCAGTTATGTTCGTTAGCGCGGTTGTTTCGAGCCCGTAGGTGGTTACAGGGAGGATACATGTATTGAAAACCTTCCTCTTGAGGTTCTTCTTTCCGAGCAATATTGTGTGACCTAGGTAATTATATTCTGTAACATTTTCGATCACAGTGTCGTTGATAAGTATATGTGGGTTCTTGGGCCTCATCATTTTTGTTTTGTTGTAGTTAATTTTTAACCCTATCTTCCCCGATCTAACATTTCCGTGAATTGGTTTAGGTCTTCTGATATGAGTATGATGTCATCCGCAAAACGAAGGTGGCTCAGATAAGCTTCATCCATCTTAATTCCTTTGTTCTCCCATGCAAGTTTTTTGAAAACATCTACTAGGACACTCGTGAACAATTTCGGAGAGATTGTTTCCCCTTGTCTTACTCCTCGTTCCACTTTGATGGTGCTGGTCAGGTCTCCTACGTTTATTCTTACGTGCAGTAGGGCGTTTGTGTATATATGCTCAAAGATTGCTGGGTATCTGGAATCAATTCGTGCATTATCCATGGATTTTAATATGTACCAAGTTTAGACTGTGGCAAAGGCTTTGTGGAAATCGATAAAGGCCATATGTATGGGTACGTCACATTCTGTTGCTTTTTTCAATAAGAATTCGAATCGTTTGGAGATGGTCGATTGTGCTGAAGCCCCTTGGGAATCCAGCTAGCTCTACCCGTTGATGCTCATCAAATTTTGTTATTAGTCTATTGGTTATCATCTTTGTGAAGAGTTTATATACGTGAGATAATAGGCTGATTGGCCTGTAGTTCTCCATGTTGGCCGAATCTCCTTTCTTGAATATCAGAATAACTTCATCTAGCCATTTTCCGGTATTCTGCCTTCGTGTAGATATTTGTTGAACAGGGCTGCCTGATTTCCAATGTTTCCCCAGTCTTCTTGTATGCGTTGCCCTATTCTGGCATTAAAGTGGCCGGTTACGATGGTGTATTTGGCTTTTTTCATTTTTCTGGCTTTTGATATATCCTGGTATACCCGCTATGCTTCTTCGTCCTCCGACGTACTAGTTGGTGCATATGTATGTATTATTTCTACGGTATATCGTTTGTTTAGTTCCAGTGTGATATATATTACGCGGTCTAATATTGCTTTTTATCCCATACCTTGTTTGATAATTTGTTTACCATGATGCCGACTTCTCCAATATGGTGGTTTGCATCCGAAATGTTTTGATATAGTATGTGTCCGCTTCTTAGTGTTGTCACCTTTTCTTCTGGTAATCTAGTTTTACATATGCCGCTGATGTGCCATTTGATATACTTCAGTTCCTCTTCGAGTTCTGTTAGATGATCCTTGCCTTTCATTATTGTTCGGATGTTGTAAGTGGCTATGAATAGGAGTCTTTTATATATAATTTTGGCTGATTCTTTCCCCCCCCCCAGAATCCTTGGGGATGACTGTGCGTACAGTGTGGGAATGTGAGCTTGCCGAGCGTGTTGGAAAATAGGATAGCGAATTGCATTTCCTCCATTTGTGTTTTTACGGTTATACCGCCGTTGGATCGGTCGCCAGAGCCTTTTTAGTTACAAGCAGGATATACCGGGTAAATTGTTACCGCTCGTGCAGGTGAGGTTGACAATTGGACTGACAGTTGCTCTTCTACGCACTTGTCCCTTACACCCCCACCCCCCATTATTTATTGACATCACAATATTATTAAATTTTATAAAATAATTTTTAAAATTATTTTCAAATGTGGATAATACATGTTTCTTTACCTATATTTCCAAATACCACTGGCGTATCCAGGGGGGCCATGGGGGCCATAGCCCCCCCTTAATGTCCAATGAAGTTTATTAAATATACTGAGCTTTATTATTTAAACTTTTATATTTCATAATATTTATGTGGTATGTTGTAAATAAAAAGTATTTGATGCGCAAGCTGAGTTTTGTAGATGTTATGCATATGTTATAAGTAATATATACGTAATCTCTAATTTTTTTAATAAACAGTTAAACTATCATTATTTATACTTTTCAAATATGTACCTTACTACTGTATATGTATCTCAGCTCTTATTTTTGATGCAAAATTCTTTTTAAATATTGGCCCCCCCTTAACATACTTTGTGGATACGCCACTGCCAAATACTATATCAGCCATACAAATTATTATAGAAAATTGGGGCGCCATATAAAGGGCGCCAAAACTGCTAGGCGCGGGCCGGCACCTAGTAACTGGAGTAAAGCCACTGCCATTCTGTTCTGCATAATAAAGGCAGCAAATGTGACTTAAGAAGTTATAGACCTATTTCATTGCTCGGTCACATCTTCAAATTGTTTATGAAGGTCATTACGAACAGACTATCACGTAAATTAGACCTGTTCCAACTTGTAGTCGGTAGATCGTACAGAAATGTAATGAATACAACTAACCGATATGTATTGCCTTTATAGATTTTGAAAAGGATTTCGACACCCTGAAAGCATGGGCAAGTATCGACGCGCTCGTCCTATGGATAGAGTATAGACCATCGATATATAAACATACTAAAGAGTATATACCGAGACGCTACAAGACTGTTGAAATAGTTAGGAAAACAAATCCTATCCCTATCCGACAAGGGGACACAATTTCACCAAAATTATTTATGAATGTCTTGAAAGATGTATTCAAAACTCTCGACTGGAAACAAGACGGCATCAATGTCAACGGCGAGTATCTATCACACCTCAGATTCAGAAATGACATTATCCTTTTCGCAGAAAGTCCAAAAAAACTACAATAAATGATCTCTGAACTGACTGCAGCCTATCAGAATATTGGTGATATGAACATCGAAAAACAAAGGTGATGACAAACCAAAATAACCTACTTCACATAGAAATCAACAACCAAGACTTGGAAACGGTTGAACAGTATGTGTATCTTTGCCAAACCATAAGCTGCAGGACAAATGTGCAAATGAGCGAGATTAAGCACCGGGTTCAACTAGGATGGGCTACATGCGGCTACATACGCCCAACGGGCGATGGAAAGATCCATGCTTGGCATTACGCTTCGTGACCGAAAACACCTGGATAAGAGAAGGGACAAAGGTCACGGATGTTGCCACCAGAATATCCAAGTTAAAATGACAGCGGGCTGGACATGCCATGAGATGTGTGGACGACCGTTGGAGTAAAAAGATTATAGATTGGAAACCACGTACAGGGACGGGGAACGTCGGCTGACCAAAAGCACATTGGACAGACGATCTTATGAAAGGAGCCGGCAAGCATTGAATTAGGCATGCGCAGTGTAGGGAATACTGGAAAAAACTGGAGGAGGCCTATGTTCAATATTGGATAGAAAGAGGCTAAACATGATTGTGATGATGAAGAGCAAATTGAAGCAATTTAAGATCTATGGAATGTCACAAAAGAAAGTTAAAAAATATTTATTTTGAATATTAGTGTAGGCTGAGTTAAGTAGGGTCTAAATTTGCGCATGTAAAACAAAATTCAGAGAGCTTGCTTGAATCACTAAAATATAGTAATACTGGAACGTGGTCTATTGTGGATTAACAAAATCTGATACGCTATCTGGTGGTGAAAACTAAACTGCACGAAAGAGTACCTGTCACTGTGTACATTGCACAATTTGTTTTATTGTGTTTATATTAATAAATAATTAAAAATATAACAAAACAAAAACCTCTTTACCACCAAATGGATCTCTTTAATATTATTATTCTTGAAAGTCTTGGGTAATATCCTATGCTCGCAAAGTTAACAAGTGCTGCCACCATCGGTAGTGTTAGTTCTCAATACCTTTTTAAACTTCAAATTGAGACTATTTAACTTCAAATTGGGACTAATGAAGTTCAAATTGAAAAATTAATTTAAATAATATTTACGAATGCTAATAAAATAAAAAGTTAGGTCTACTAAATTAAACACATCGGGTATAGGTAAATATTTGTATATGAGCGATGAATTTGGTACAATTAGTAGCAATAAAATAATAACATTAAGATTATTATAATAATAATGTTAATATTTTCTAGCCCTTGCATACTCAGTTTGTGTAATATTTGCCCCATTCCCGCCAGCTAATTTTCTTGAAATATTTCCTCAATGTTTTTATTTTTAAATATTGTATGAACGATAATTATTAATTGTAGTTAATCAGGGCCGGAGGAAAGGTCTTTGGCGCCCTGATTCAAAACATAATTGGCGCCCTATATAAAATACAAATATTTTTTTGGTTTTAAGTTAGCATAGCATAGGGTTTTTAATGTAAAATTAATTGCTTCACTAATTATATTGGGTAAAATAAGTTTCAAATAATACCGCAAGAAATTCTCAAATAATAAGCAAAATTAATTTTGTAAGTATTGTAACAGCAAAAATTTAAAAAATGCGGAAAAACACTTTAAAAATAGTGACCATAGAGGTTAATTTATATATTTGTCAGATTTGACATTTTTTAATTCGTTAGCAGATCAAAATAACAAGTATTTGTCAATTTTTGAATATGTTTCTGTGGCATAAATAAGTCACCACCACTGATGTCACCACTCTCTAAATTAATTTGTATTCGGAAACTGTCATTTTTTAATATAAATAAAAATCAATGATTTTATACACATTCCTGTCATTATTTTACGACACAACACTAGACGTACATAAATTTGGTTACTAATTAAGAAAAGTGTTCCTTAGGGGGAAAAGTGAAACATGTCCTTATTCGTTTCATAACAGTAAAACTACACTTTTTCATTAGAAATACAAAATAGCTATTTATGTAA
>JARJDX010039929.1:0-10616 GCA_030264735.1 Gymnusa sp. GC000175
ATAGTTATATTTGTAAATCCTCAAATTAAATTTACTCATAACCATGGATACTTTAAAAATACATCTCAAATTAGTAAATGAAAGTCGTGTGGTGACCACACCTCCATTTTTTCTATTGTACTACCTCTATCTATAATATTTAATTTCGCTGCACTGTCTTGCTTTATAATTTTTATGAATTAGGCTTTTGTCTGTTTTACTTTAACAGTTCATCGTTTTTGGGGGCATCCGATGTTACAACTACCTTTTCTTTCTAATATTTTGTTGGTTAACTATTCTTGCAGATGCTATAAGTATTTATATTATATTTTAACTGACCTTGCTCTAATTTCTTTTTGCATACGGTACAATATATTTGTGCAATATTTGTTTTCACGTTCAAATAATTGGAATACGTCTGCACTCAACGCAGCTAATTTGCAACTGAATGAAGAAATTAAATTTAAGTTAAATTTTTGGAACTATTTAGCAAATCACCTGTCGCGCATGGCAATAAGTCTCTAATAAAGTGGTTTAAAACCACATTGCTTAGATGTTTATTTGAAAATACAAAATTAAAAAATGTATTTTTTATTGACAACAGACTCTAACTTACCAATTTCGCCACGAGGTGTCACGCCAAACGCTACGAATCGATAGTTCCACACAGCTATTTTTTAAGTAACAGTTAAGTTAAAAGTTAAATTAATCTAAAGTATCCACGTTCAAATTTAAGGCAAACAAAATAGATTTAGCTATGTAATAAACTATGGCGTTGCTGTTCATTTCTGTTACCATATTTAAAATCAATTTAAGTTTGAGAATTTATGGTGAATCAACATGCAGGTTTGTAAATCATTCTAATAATCGCGACGAAACAGCTTTTGTACATGCAAGAACATCTCGTATTCGGGGATTAATTTCCCTACGCATGACGCACATATTTACGCGTGGGATTACATGAAATTTTCAGTAAATTAGAAATTGTCAATTAAATCCACTTTGAATCTACTAAATCTCACAGAAATGTCACAACTAGATGTCACCCTTGAGACGTTAATTGCACAAGACAATTTTGGAGATAATCTAATTTATAGATAATAAGATAAATATTATGTGTTTATGATATTATACCTATATATTTATAAACAAATTAAAAATTTATTTTATTATTATATTTCTACTCATTAGTCTGTTTAAAATGAAATTTTAATTTTACAAATAAAATGCTTTATCGCCAGGCTTTGCGACAATGAATCAAAATGTTTTAACATTAAAACGGTTAGTAGCTAAATAAAATTAGGAAGCGCAAACTTTTGTTAGGATATGAAATGGGTACCAAACTCGTATGTACATGATTGTAATTCGAGTTTTCTTGCTTTTAAGATAAATTGATGGCGTGGATTAGAGTACGAAAGGAACTCTGGGTTGGTTCTGTTAAACTTGGCAGAACTTCCAATTTTCGTTTGCATTGTTCATATACACGCTTCGCAAATTCCGTATTCATGGAAAACTGAATAAATTTTCTTTATGCTAATTCCCCATAAGAACTACATATGTGCATAGCAAAATTGAAATTATGCTTTAAAGATAAAAAGATTGTTTAACACACTTTAATTTTACACACTTATGCAGGGTATTATGTATGTTCAGTAAAGTATCCTCGAATGGTACATGTTAACAAAATATATATTTTAAAGCAAGTAAAATTTTTGGTTAATTATAATATTATTTTTTATGCTTAACATTGATTATTTATAACCAAATACAATATTAATTTGTTTGCATGTAACTAGCGTCGTTTGCTCAAACTTACGACAAACAATAAGTATATTGTAATAATGCCGCATGTGTTTACTGAAACTTTATGCAAACTAAATGGAGATTATTCTCCATCTTAAGCCGGAACACTTGCACTGCCAACTTTGAAAAATATTGCCACGTTGATTTAATAATTTTATAAAATAATAACAATTTCATTTATAAATATTTAAATATGCGTTTTAAATTTAATTACCAATATTGAATTATAGCCCTTGCGCTAAAAATGGAGGTTGAAACTTTGTGTTCTTGTTTAAACTAAAAAACAATCAAACCAACAAAAGCAGCAAGTGCATATCTGATATACTAACTAACTGCTAAGTTAGAGTAACTAAGTGTACGCTAATCTAAAAAATTATTGTAAAGGACTTAAACTGTATATGGACAACAACAAAAAGTTGTTGTGTGTGTGTGTGTCTGGATTTTTGCCCACTAAAAACACCTCTCATACCATCGCACCACCCCGCGGGGCCACCGTCAGGCATTACTTCTCGGGGGTCAGGCTGCTTATTTTATGCCCTCCGGAGTGGCTACTCACCCTCCTCTACACTTCAGGATGTTCTCTCCTGTCGCAGCTTCCGGATTACCACGGCCGCAAAGTCGAACATTGCGTTTTAGGTGACCTCTCTTGCCATCATTTCACTTGCTGCGTCAAGTGCAGCGCTGTAGAGTCTCCCGTTCACGCTCGAAGGGTGGGCAATGAAAGAACACGTGCTTTACGTCCTCCTGCACGTGCTTACAGTTGGGTCACGAAACGTCATCGTCCAGGCTAAATCGGTATTAATATGCTTTAAATGCGCCATGTCCCGTCAAAAGCTGCGTTAGGTAAAAGTCCATCTCTCCGTGCAGCCTCGTTGACCATACCGTGATGTCTGGGATAAGACCCGAAAGAAGCCTACGCCGGGCTTTCCGCGGGCAGCCAATGTTTGGCATAATTCTGGCCGGTGCGATGCATACCGTTCCCGTCTTCGCGCTTACAATTCGCAGATGAGCATCAAAGCGCAGCCTAGCGTCCATCTGCACCCCCAGATAGCGCAAAGACGGCTGCGGTACGATCACGCTGCTTGCGACTCTCAGGGTGATGGCCCCCTGACTTTTCTACAGATCACAAGAACTGCCTCCGTCTTGTGGTCAGCCAGCTGCAAGCTATCGACGGATCTTGCTGACAGCCTCACTCGTCATCTGCGTAACGTCCTCCAGGTGCTTGGTAACCACTACCACCGCGTCGTCCGCGACACAGAACGTTGTGTTTCTTGATGGTAGCGGCAACCGTAGAACCTCATCGTACATCGTAATGTTCTATAGCAGAGGGCCTAGCACCGAACCTTGTAGAACACCAACCATTAAGTTATGGGTCTTTGGTCCCATGTCGGTGTTGTAAATCAGGGTTTAATCACTGAAATAGCTCACGATAATACGCTTTATGTACTGCGGGATATCCATCCCCCTCAGTGAACCCAAGATGCAATCCCAGTTCGCTGAATTAAACGCATTTTTAACATCTAGTGTTACGATGGCGCAGTACTTCTTTAATGCACGCTTCCACCTTCTGCCAGCGATAGCCTTGCGCGCAGTATCCACGACGATGTTGATAGCATCCACTGTGGACATCACCTTCCTGAACCCATATTGGCTAGGTGACAGGCCCCGGTTTGCTTCCGTAGACTCCTCTAACCGGCTGAAGATGATCCTTTCAAGAACTTTACCGGCCCTGTCCAGCAGGCAAATCGGACGATACGATGTCTGGTGGTTTATTTTTCTTCGGAAGAAGAACTGGCTTCTGCTTCTTCCATCGATCAGGGAAAGTTCCGTCCTCAAGGCAGGCGTTGTACGTACATAGGAATACGTCTGGTCTAGATCTAATTGCGGCTTTGAGAGCGACGTTTGGGACACCGTCCGGGCCTGGTGCCTTCGAGTCCCCGAACCTGCTGCCGGCTTTAAGCGCTACGTCTAGACGATGTTCAGTCGACAAATCCTCGATATAGATAAGATCTGGCCGGTCGGAAAACAAAGTTGTTACTATTCAGAAAAGCTGGGCAGGATGGTGAAGTCGTCGTCGGGCTTTTTAGCCGTCCCCATGGATTGGCGTCGACCGCGTTGCACAGTTCACTCCATTTGCGCCGCTTGCTATCCTTCTCGCTCTTTTAAGGGTCCCCCGCACTTCGTGATGTCGAAGCCTCGGAGCGTCGTGGTCCTCACGACCTTGGGCGGGGCATAAACACTATATACGTAAATACCCTTGACTTTGGCCCAAGTAAATCCAGTTTTCGATACTGGCGGAGTTTTCTGGAGGAAGGTCTGGCTGCATATTTAGATGGCCGCTCGGTTCGACACGTCAGAAATCTAGAAACGTGAGTTCCCGATGTCCTTATACTGCTCCAACAGCATGGCGACGTCAATGTGCAGGTCACGAACCGCTTGTATTGGAAGGTCCTGTGCTATCTCGCAGTGGTTAAGATTTAGTTGGAGGATCCTTAGTTTCTACCTGCTACTATCTTCACAGCCGCTTGGTAGGCCGGACACCCGTAACTCCCCGTCGGATTATTCTTATTGACTTCGCAGAGCACGCATCTTACCCCAGTGCTCTCGCATGCCTCGCGTTTGTGGCCAATCTCGCTGCATCGGAGATAACACTTGGACCTATCTGTTCCCTTGCAGGCGCGCGCCAGTTGCCTAAAGGTCCAGCATCGGTAGCACTTACGCACATCGATCTTATTCTTGACACGACAATTAACCCAGCCTATGAGCACACGACCTTTCTCCGCTGCCTTCATGGCTAGCTCCGTTGGTAGTTGGACCACCACAGTTTGTGTACTATTGTACGCCTTCCTGATTGACTTGATGGCTGTTCCATCAATGGTCACCTCCAGCATCTTATCGGGGGCGTCGCGGACGCCATCAGTTGTAGTCAGCTCGTCTAGGCCTCGAATTTTGATTGTCATCTCATCCGTCTGAGTCACAATACTCGCTGACTCGCCAAGTTTCCGGGAGATCGCATCCGACACCTGGTTAGCTGCAGCTAACTTTTTCAGCTCCAGCAGCAGATTGCCGGCTGCGTTTCTCCTCACCTTGAAAACATTCTCCCCTACTGCCTTCAGGGAAGGCTCCTCCACTTTGTCAGCGTAGTCATCATAGAGCTTTCTGAAAGACGCTGCCAAGCGTTTGATCTCATGATGTACGTTTTGATTCACGTATTCCTGGATCTCCATGATCTTTTTACCCAGCGCCAAAAGCGCCTTTCTTCTTGACTCACCTGAGTTTTTTTCCATTGGTGTTTTTACATTGGTATCCATGAAAGTTATTTCACCAGCGCATCGCACGTAAGGCGACAGGCCAGAAAATGCTGGGAACTGGTATACCTTGGTTCTTTGAACCTATCCCAGTTCCCTGAGGCCCAGCATCCGCTTTACCAGTCCCGGAAACCTGATGGACTGAAACTCGCCCGGGGCGACACAGATTCCGATCTCCATGTTCAATATGTGCTTTCTTATCAGGGCCCCTTTCTTATGCTGGTCACTGGTCGTACACTGCAGCCACCACGTCGGTAGAGCAAGCTCACATAAACCCCCGAAAGTGCACTCCCAGTGGGCTACAGCGCAGACCGATCGGAGTGGATTTTTCTTCCCCCAGTTTGTTGGTCCGCGAGAGGTATTTTATTTCCCTCCTGCACTCTATATCTAGTGAGCTACTCCCATATCCGCCACCTGGGACACGCCACGTAGGGCTTACAAACTCACCCGTGTGTAAGTTGGTATGTGTGTTTGTGCGTATGCACCTGTAGCACTTTTCTAGGTCTACCTTTCATCTCACTCGATCAATCCTATTCGCACTCAGCCTTTTTCCAGTGTTTTCCCGGTTTTATCCGTAGATATGTCTTTATGTCTTTGCAGATGTCGGCCTTATCTCTCAGCTTGTCTAGATACTTCAGTTCAAGTGTTATTTCATCCTTCCGGGCTTCTATATTCGCTAATTCTCCAAGCTTCCGGAATACGCGACTGGAGCTTGCCCGGAGCCATATGGATTCCGACCTTCGAGTTCCATGCTTACTTCATAATTATTGCCCAAAGTCTGGTCACTGATCGTACCACTAAGGCACTACTAATGTGCTACAGCGCAGAACAAACCTTGTTGGTTGTGTGTGTGTGTGTGTGTGTGTGTGTGTGTGTTTGATGGCCCATACCTTAAAAACAGAGTCCAGATATCTAAGGGATATAAACTAATGCATACAACAGGTAGGAAATAAATGATATTCCGAATGGAAATAAAAAATAAAATTTCATTAATACCAAAACTCAAAAAAGAATGTCAGATAACAAGATTATTAGAAGACAAAAAACAAATTTTAATAAAGCAATAAAACTCTTATATGAATAATCAAGTGTTGTCAGCGACAGAAGCGACAGAATATTTTTTCTGAAAGAACACAAAAAAAACACAACAACCCCTGACAAAAGGTGCCTTACCACTTGATTTATAAATGTATAGGGAGCTTTTAATAATCTTAATTGTACATATTAACATATGCTTCAATATGGTATAACTTAACTTAAACGTTTATGAATTATTACAAAGAGGATTCTTGATGATGAAGTGCTCTCTCCACTCTTGTGGAACCACGCTGTCGATAGTCTTCTAGCTGAGCTTTTCTGTTTTTAAGTTTATAGGTATACCGACGACTTTCTAGTCACCACCAGAGAAATGATGGGTACAGCTCTATTGGTTGTTGACAACAGTTCAGAAAAGAAAATGACTCTAAACCTATCTAATGATCTTTACCACGAAATACAAACCGGAGAATATTAACACCATCATTGTCAATTGGGAGAGCTGAGATTTGTTAAGACCGTAAAATAGAAGGCGCATCATTTTGCGAAGATGAGGAGAAAGCTCTTCTTTTCAATGTGGGCGTGCGGAGGGGATTTTGGAATTGAAGCCCCCCACCCCTCAACCCAGTATTATTTTATAGGTCTATACTAATTAAATATTAAATTTACTCAAAAGACCACTCTGACTAAAGCTCTAGAATTTGCTTTAGACATGCTGCCTTTGGATATTAATATTAAACACCACATCTGAAACATAGGGTACACACAAATTGATAATCTTTAAGAAACCTATAATAAATCAGCTTCTGAAACAGCTTGCTAAAAACAAAGTTGATCTCACCGTAAGGACTCGTTACTTAGGAATCAAGAGCAAAGACAAAACAGACGAAGTGGCAAGAAAAGGTTCTGAAGTCACGATGCATCTAACGACATTAATTACCATGCTCAGAAAATCGGACTCTAATACTGCGAAGTAGTGGTGGATTGCATACATATTGTATGGTATTGTCAAGCACTGACCCCAAACCTAGGTCCTAGGCCCTACCATCCTATTTAAAACACCAGACTGACGTTACATTAACTTAGTCAGCGGTTCAGGTAGAATAAGTTTTCTGATCTAAGTGCCCCGTGCCACTGTTTACCCTATCGCGGTACCAAAGTATATAAGTGCCTAAATATTTAGAAAAATATTTATTAGAAATTCTAACATCCCAGAATTAATTAAATTCATTTTAAGCAACATTGAAAGTATTTTATTGTTAGTTTGTAATTTATTTACATAGTAATGATTGCATTAACTGCATTTTATCAAAGGTAAATTGATTTTATAAAGTGCCTTTAAAAATAGTTAATAACAACGTGACCGCGTAGGTATGAAACACAAACGACATTTAATAATTAATGATGGTAAACCTGTGGATATAATCAGATGTTTGCATATTTCAATCATTGGCGTTCCTTGTTAATCACAGTAGGAGTTTATTTGCGTTTTATTTGTGTAATGTTCACAAGATTTATTTTTAATAAACCCTTAATGCTTTACTATGGTGCCAATAATTAGGTTAACAGCATAGTTACCAGTTTTACCAACTGGTGTTGGTTGGGTGGCCTAACTACGAGGTCACTTGGTTATTAACTATTGTTGGAGGCACTGTTTTAGTCTGATTAAATATTTACTATCTCAGTTTTTATAAAATAGCAGCCCATACACCCTCGGTTATATCGACGGAGTTGGCGGTTCCGGCCGGCCCACTTGGCCTGTCACAAATCAAAGCCGTTTTTGCCTACTAACGGAACGATAAGTTCACAGACTTGGCATCGAATGGGCCGATACAACCGTAGGTGTGTGGGATGTTATTAAATACTTTATTAAAGATATAATTTTATTTTGATATGGGAAATAATTTACTAAATAGTAGAGTTAACTATTAAGATTTTTTATTGAAGAATAAATATCCTGAAGTAAAGTTAATAAAATTGTAGTAAAATATAATAATGTATTTACTGCCTGTGCTTGTGTACAATGTAAAACCACTTAAATAGCTTTCATCTCTAGAATCTCTTGTAGCTATTAAAATAACAATAATGCTCGAGTTTAATTGCTAAGTGATAGTGTTTCATTTGCATAAAACAACAAAATACACACTTTAATTGCAAAAATGTAAAATGTAATGCCAAGCTAAGTTTTTAAATGCTTTTATAAATATGTTTATAAAAGCTATAAAACATTAGTTCAACAATAAAGTGTGTCCATTTCCATAAAAATATGTATGTATCGAATATTATGTGATAAAATGCATAAAATGCTATCGCCATTAATATGTAATTTCGTTTAATTTAAGATGAAAAGCTTTACTGTCAAGTCAAATCCATTCGTTTGTGAATTAATAATGTTAGAAACGTGTGCGTCACTTAGCGCAAAGCCGATTTTAATACCTAAATTTCCACAGTCCCCTACCCTTATATCATTGCTTATAAACAGTTCGAATAGAATAAAATATTTAAATTCATTTAAAATTATTTTTATTTAAATATATATTATTACACACACACACAGTTAAATTTTTATGTTACTGCTTGAGTTGAAGTTTCATAAAAAGCCAGGAATATCCTATTTTAAGGATTCAACAAATGTCAGAACAAAAAGATAATTTAAAATTACCTTGCAATCAAAAAGCTATGAACTAAATTAAGATTATATAAAAGTAGACAATCTATTAAACATAAGAAATGGCAGTTACAAAAATAAAGTAAAATTTAGAAGGCAAGTTGGGAAAGGCCACAGTGTGAGCGAAGAAGGAACTCGATAATTTGGAAGTTGGATATTTAAGGATACTTTAAGTCGACCACGACGTGGATCTGCTCATTCCTTTTCCCACGGTGGTCACATGACTAAATTCAAGAAGAAGTAAACCTGTCCGTATGTTATACAGTGCAATTTTCACGACATTTTTAATCCTTAATCTCGAATCGCATACATCGAAAACCTACCACAATGTGGAAAGCGCATTAGCCACCGGCGAAGTAACAAGACCTGGGGCGCTGTCCCCGCCAACGTTTGCTCGGAAAAAGTTTACGCCATCCTGGTTCCGTACATATACCTAAGTGCATTTTAAACATTTTGTTTTGTCGATCTATTGGTTAAAATAGTTTGGGATTCTTTGCAGAGGTGCTGCGCTGCTGCAAAGTTAGTGTGGCTACTAGAGATATTGATATTAATGGTAACGAGTCTGAGAACGCCACGCGATGAGACTGATTTGATACTAGTAAAATCCGATAAAGAATAAAAAAGCTTGACGATAAGCTTAGAGAAGGAATGCCAACCATTATTACGTATGTTTGGTAGTTTTCCATACTATGAAGACAATGTGGTACTTATCCATCTTCAAGTGGGCCACACCAATGTAACCTTCACGCAACATCTTTTAAACAAAGCGCCACTTGATTGTTAAATATCCCACAAGTGATTAGCACATATTAAAGAATCGTATGGAGCTCGCATCATCAAGCAATCTGCATGGGATTTATGAAAATGTAACACACATTTTTCTAAACTTTTTATCTCTTTTAAAGGAGTAGGGACCAAGAGATAAATGGCGTAGGACCACAAAACTATTTATTCTTGCGATGTCTTAACATATTATTAATTTATTTTTAATGTGGTCATTAAAGGCAATCAGGACCCCTTTATAGATTATTCAGATTGTAGCCTTGAGTACACCACTTATGGCGCATAACCTCTTCTCTGTCTTAAATAATGGCAATTTACATTACAGGCGGACCTACATTTTAACATGGATTTTGAAATACTAGAGTTATATGATTTCACATTGAACTTCGGATCAGAAAAGTTTTTAGTTATTAAACCCCACGCTGGCAAGGAGTTTGGGAGTGGGGCAGTGAGTGTAGAGCAATTAAAAGTTTTTATTGCTACGGGAAGCAAACCACGGTCGTATACACAGGTCTGGAAACTCGAGTCGAGGGATGTTGATAAAACATTTTATTGTTTTTTACATTTTATTATGTATGTATTATGTAACATTTTAGTAAAGTATTTCACTTAAAATGTGCGGGTATTATCAATCAATCTTTGTATGGCGGGGCCTAAAAATACAACAATATGGCGCAACATACTTAGATCCATGCGCCACCTGGTAGCTGTGCGAGGGACTTTGAGGAGGGAGGAGGAAGGAGGGAGGAGTTTGACGACACGTAAGAGACTCATGTCAAACAATAGAGTTTCCAGACCTGTTTATGCGACCGTGGTTATTATTTTTCACATAACCATATTTCGTTATAGAAATTGTGACACAACCGGGCTTAAGCCGCATACAAAATGGTGGATCGAAGGCTTACAGTGGCTTCGGCCCTATCTAGCTGCTCGCCGAGGATGTCGTGGATCACTTCGAATTTTGTTGATTGGTGAAGGGCGCCACTTCTTTTCTAGTTATATAGGGTTAAAAGAAGAAAGACCCTTGCTTCTATTTATAC
>JARJDX010039966.1:0-12129 GCA_030264735.1 Gymnusa sp. GC000175
ATTTTTTTTCAAAAATTAATTTTTTTAATTTTTGTTTTATTTACCACCATGCAGTGTTAGGTTGGTAGATAGCAACCTATTTTCTTCATACATAAATTAAGGTTGCCAACTTTTTTTATATAAAAAAATGTTAGGGTTGTCAAATTAGAAAAAATCAAATTTATTTTTTTACAAAATTAATTTTATTAACTTTTTTAAAAATTAATACCATTCAGTGTTATGTTAGTAGGTACCAACCCATTTTCTTTATACATAAATTAGGGTTGCCAACTTTTTTTTTATAAAAAAATTGTTAGAGTTGCCAAACTAGAAAAAATCAAATTTATTTTTTTCAAAAATTAATTTTTTCAATTTGTTTTAATTAACACCATTTAGTGTTAGGTTAGGTACCAACCTATTTTCCTTATACATAAATAAGAGTTGCCAACTTTTCTTTATAAAAATAATGTTAGAGTTGCCAAATTAGAAACAATCAAATTTATTATTTTTTTTAAAAGAATTTTTTCAATTTCTTTTTTAATAACCACCATTCAGTGTTAGGTTAGTTGGTTAGTAGGTACCAAACTATTTTCTTTATACATAAATTTGAGTTGCCATTTTATATTTTTATAACAGAAAAAGGGTTACCAAAAAAAACTTTTTTTTACAAAATTAATTTTATTAACTTTTTTAAAAATTAATACCATTAAGTGTTAGGTTAGTGGGTACCAACCAATTTTTTTTTTATAAATTAAGGTTGCCAACTTTTTTTTATAAAAAAATGTTAGGGTTGTCAAATTAGAACAAAATCATCTTTTTTTCTTAATTTTTTTATTAATTAAAAACGTTGTCTTGGGTTAGTAGATACCAACCTATTTTTTTAGTCATAAATTAAGGTTGCCAACTTTTTTTTTTTTTTTAAATGTTAGGGTTGTCAAATTAGAAAAAAATCAATTTTTTTACTTATTAGGGTTTATACATAAATTGTGGTTGCCAACTTTTTTTTTTATTAATCGGTGTTAGGGTTGCCAAATTAAAAAAAAATATTTTTTCAAAAATTTATTTTTTAAATTTTTTTTAATTAACACTATTTAGGTTAGGTTAGGTTAGGTTAGGTTAGGTTAGGTACCAACCCATTTTCTTTATACATATTTCAGGTTTGGCAACTTTTTTTTTTATAAACAAAGTTAGGGTTGACAACTTTTTTTAAGAAAAAGTTTAGGGTTGCCAAATTAGAAAAAAAATCATTTTTTTTACTTATTAGGGTTGCTAACTTTTTTTTATAAAAAAATGTTAGGGTTGCCAAATTAGAAACAATCAAATTTATTTTTTTTTTAAAAAACATTTTTTTCAATTTTTTTTTACTAAACACCATTTAGTTTTAGGTTGGTAGGTACCAACCATTTTTTTATAAATAAGGGTTGCCAACTTTTTTATTATAAAAAATGTTGCACAATTAAAAAAAATCAAATTTATTTTATTTTAAATATATTTTTTTCATTTTTTTATTATCACCATTCAGCGTCAGGTTATTGGGTACCAACCTATTTTCTTTATACATAAATTTAGGATTGTCAATATTTTTTTATAAAAAATGTTAGGGTTGCCAAATTAAAAATTATTAGTTTTTTTTTATTCATTAGGGTTGCCAAATTAATAAATTTTTTCAATTTTTTTAAATCAACACTATTCAGTGTTAGGATAGTAGGTACCAACTCATTTTTTTATACATAAGGGTTGCCAAATTTTTAATTATAAAAAATGTTAGGGTTGCCCAATTAAAAAAAAATCAAATTTATTTATTTTTTTAAATTAATTTAATTTTTTTTATTAATTATTACCATTCAGTGTTAAGTTAGTGGGTACCAACCCATTTTCTTTATACATAAATTAGGGTAGCCAACTTTTTTTTTATGAAAAAATGTTAGGGTTGCCAAATTAGAAAAAATTGAAAAGTCAGTGTCAGGTCAGTAGGTACCTACCTATTTTTTTCAAACAAAAATTAGGGTTGCCAAAACTTTTTTTTTATAAATAATGTTAGGGTAGCTAACTTTTTTTTTATAAAAAAATGTTAGGTTTGCCAAATTAAAAAAAATTAAATTAATTTTTTTTTTATATTATCATCATTCAGTGTCAGGTTAGCAGGTACCAATCTATTTATTTTAACATAAATTAAATTGCCAACTTTTTTTTAGAAAAAAAAATTGGCTTGCCAAATTAGAAAAAATTAAATTTAATTTTTTCAAAAATTAATGTTTTTATTTTTTTTTAATTAACACCGTTCAGTGTTAGGTTAGAAGGTACTAACCCATTTTCTTTATACATAAGTTAGGGTTGCCACCTTTTTCCATAAAAAAATGTTAGGGTTGCCAAATTTAAAATTAAATTTTTTTCACAAACTAATTTTTTTTTATTAAATTTTTTAATTAACACCATTTAGTGTTTGGTTAATAGGTACCAACCTATTTTCTTTAAGATTAAGGTTGTAAACTTTTTTTTTATAAAAAAATGTCACGGTTGATAAATTAGAAACGAATCAAATTTATTTTATCTAAAATTAATATTTTTAATTTTTTTGCATTAACACCAGTTATTCTGAGGTCAGTAGGTACCAATCCATTTTCTTTATACATAAATTAGGGTTGCCACCTTTTTTTTATAAAAAAATTTTTGGGTTGCCAAATAAAAAAAAAGTCAATTTTATTATATTCAAAAATTAATTTTTTTATTATTTTTTACATCATTCAGTGTTAGGTTACTGGGTACCAACCCATTTTCTTTATACAAAATTAGGGTTGCCAACTTTTTTTTTATAAAAAAATTTTTGGGTTACCAAATAAAAAAAAATCAATTTCATTATATTCAAAAATTAATTTTTTTATTATTTTTTACATCATTCAGTGTTTGGGTAGTAGGTACCAACCCATTTTCTTTATACATGAATTAAGGTTGCCAACTTTTTTTTATAACAAATTGGTAGGGTTTCCAAATTTAAAAAAAAAAATTTTTTTTTTTAATTATATGGTTAATAATGTTTAAAAAAAAAATTCTTCTTATTTTTTAATTTCCTTGCTATTATTTGTAGCAATTTCTGTTTCTGATATTAAAATTTTTTCTTTTAAATTGTTCCCTTTTTTCAATTAGGTATTTAATTTCTTTCTTCATGAAATCATCCTCGCTTTGTAGTATAATTTAAATGCTCATAATTTTGTTCTTTTCTCATTTTGGCTCATTGCTTTTTCCATTCTCTTCATCTCTTCCTTCATTTCGGTATTTTTATTTATTTGACTACTCGTCATGCTGATAATTATATTCTCCGTACATATATTTCATTTAAACTATGACCACCGAGAAGCACACGATCTCAAAGCGGAAAAAAACATGTGTCCACCGGTGGGCACGTTGTCCGGCAATATGGAAGCGGAATGTCCACCGGTGGGTCATGTCTTAACTTGTTAATAAAATAAAATAAAATTATTTGTTTTGTTATTTAAAGCTGCCTATTATAATAAGTGTCATTGTATAATGCGATACGTCACAGAAATTAAAAACAGTTTTTTTATGTATGTGCATCAGATGCAATAAATTGGGTCTAATTTTAAACCAAAAATAACAAGCTTCTTAACTTTAAAACGTATTTATAGACGTAAAAAAGCATCATTTTAAACTTGATGAAAATGTTCTCTCAAGCTCCAGGGTTAACGACTTCTGGTGGTATCGATCATATATAACTCAACCTACATAATTTAACAATAATGATTTTAAAAACATTGGGTTAAATAAAAAGCACGCCAAGAATTTCTCAGCACGACAAAAACTTTTTTCAACCACCAATGTATTCAAATTAAGTTAAAAGTTGCAAGAAAAAAAAATTTACTCTTAATCTTGAAATCTGAAAGTTTTTAAAATATGACTGTAAAAGACTAAAAAAAAAGTAGGAAATCAATAAGTAAATAAAATGCAATTACAGGTTAGCTACTAGTGTATATTTCCTGTAATACGCAGCATATGTTGGTAACAACCTTTTCATATAAAGTAAAATAATAGCGTGTATGTTACTCGTATTTGTGGTAAATGTTTAAAAATAAATGAACAGTAACATGTGATGAAAATAAATCTTCTGGATCTAAGTAGAGAAAACATTTAGAGAAATTACAAGAAAAGTTTGAACATAAATTTGTTCTGCAGGCAGAACAATTCATGATTTGCTTCACAAATTTTAAAGAAAGTTTTTAAAAAGCTTTAAATCTATACATATAAAGAAGTATGAAATATTCAATTTTTAGAATTTAATGTAACATATGATTGTGTGACAAAAGAATCTTTTGTTTTATTTATTCATTTTGAAAATTCGATTTGAGGGTTGTGCGGACTTTTCTCCCATGCTGCTTGCTTTTGCTTGCTTGATTATTGTAATTTGGCAACCCTAACATTTTTTTATAAAAAAAAAAAGTTGGCAACCCTAATTTTTGTATAAATAAAATAGGTTGGTACCTACCAACCTTACACTGAATAGTGATAATTAAAAAAAAAATTAAATTTTTGAATAAAATAAATTTGATTTTTTTTTTAATTTGGCAACCCTAACATTTTTTTTATTAAAGAAGTTGGCAACCCTAATTTATGTGTAAAGTAAATAGGTTGGTACCTACTAACCTTACACTGAATGGTGTGTTAATTAAAAAAAATTGAAAAAAATAATTTAAAAAAAAAATAAGTTTGATTTTATTTTATTTGGCAACCCTAACATTTTTTTTATTAAAAAAGAGTTGGCAGTATATGGAAAATAGGTTGGTACCTACTAACATAACAATAAATATGGTTAATTGAAAATTTTAATTTTTCAAAAAAAATAAATTTTAAATTTTTTTTAGTTTGGTAACCCTAACAAATTTTTTATAAAATAAAGTTGGCAACCCTAATTTACGCTAACCCTAATTCAGAAAATTAGTAGGTACCTACTCGCCTAACACTGATGGTGATAATAAAAAAAATTGAAAAAATTAATTTTTCCAAAAAATAAATTTGATTTTATCTAATTTAGCAACCATAACATTATTAAAAAAAAAATGTAACACTGAATGGTGATAATTAAAAAAAAAAAAACAAGAATTAATTTTTGAATAAAATAAATTTTAATTTTTTTTTTAATTTGGCAACTAACATTTTTTTTATAAAAAAAGTTGGCAACCCTAATTTATGTATAAAGAAAATAGGTTAGTACTTACTAACCTTTCACTGAATGGTGTGTTAATTAAAAAAAATTGAAAAAATTAATTTTTGAAAAAAATAAATTTGTTTTTTTTTATTTGGCAACCCTAACATATTCTTATAAAAAAAAGTTGGTAACCCCAATTCATGAATAAAGAAAATAGATTGGTACCTACTAACCTAACAATAGATATGGTTAATTAAAAAAAAATAAAAATTTTAATTTTTCAAAAAAAATAAATTTTAAATTTTTTTTAATTTGGCAACCCTAACAAATTTTTTATAAAATAAAGTTGGCAACCCTAATTTACCCTAACCCTAATTTAGAAAATAAGTTGGTACCTACTAATCTAATATTGAATGGTGTTAAATAAAAAAAATTGAAAAAAATAAATTTGATTTTTTTTTTAATTTGGCAACCATAAAATTTTTTTTTATGAAAAATAATTGTCAACCCTAATTTAGGTATAAATAAAATGGGTTGTACCTACTAACCTAACAATAAATGGTGTTAATTAAAAAAAATTAAAAATTTTAATTTTTGAAAAAAATATATATATATATTTTTTTAATTTGGCAACCCTAACAGTTTTTTTATAAAATAAAGTTGGCAACCCTAATTTACCCTAACCCTAATTCAGAAAATAAGTTGGTACCTACTAACCTAACACTGATGGTGATTATAAAAAAAATTGAAAATATAAATTTTTGAAAAAAAATAAATTTTTTTTAATTTGGCAACCCTAATATTTTTTAATAAAAAAAATTACTCACATAGATAGTAACAAACAGGCTTACGTCAAAAATAGACGCGTACCAATCAGTTATTGCCAACATAATTTTCACAACAAAATGAAGTTGCAGAAACTTACTGCCAACCTAATTAGCTGAGAATTAATGAACTATCGTTATACTTTTAATAGAATATCGGATATGTTTTAAATTCGTTCGGGAAAAGCGCGTGGTGACCACATCTTCATTTTTGTGTCATTATAATGTGTAAAGTGGCAAAGAACATTAGGGAAGATCCACAGATGCAGTGGTTGTGATTCCTCGTTTGATATGTTAGTGTTGGTGTGAATTCGTTATAAATGTTTAAATACTCATAAAGTAAATGGCTAAAATGTCTTATTATTATACCTTTGTTAGTATTATGATTTTAATCAAAATTAATTAAATTGTTAGGAAAGCGATTAACAATTAATATGTTAATTACGCTTTGCACGTGGGTGCAATAAACGGTTAATTTAATTTTTGTGTAAAAGCTTAATTGCGACGACGGCGTTGTCCTGATGTTTTGAATAGAAGCATAAACAAAGAAGGGAAATTTAAAATAAAAATATTATTAAAAATTGAGGAGTGTAATGGTTGACTTTTGAGGCTTAGGGGTGGTGGGGGTTGGTCAATGCTTTGCTTACAACAAAATTTTAAAAAATGCTCACAGTTACTTAATGAGTGCAGAAAAAACTTCTTCCACGTCTAGGTTTGTGATGCCCGGCAAATGTGTGTGTGTCACTTCTAGGTGTTGTTGTTTTTCCAAACAAATGAAACCAGACTTATATGACATGCACAAAGAAATACGGAGGATGTCAGTAGATTAGAGAAACCAATACTCGGTTAGAATAACACATCGCAACAATACCATTAATTGAAAACGCAGGGGTACGGTATTATTTGTCAAGTTTTTTGCGCCAAGGGTATGACCTTTGGTGATTATAGTCGTCGTCGTCGTCAGCTCTTGATGACGCCATTTCTAATAATGCATTTTTGTATATTCTTGGCCCCTAGCTATCATTCAGCCGCCAACGTAATCCTTATCGTTTCGTTAGACTGAGAGTCGTACCGTAAGTCCTCGGCTTGTCATTTGACATTCTTCCCCGTTCATCTGTCCGTCAGTTCAACCATAATATCGTTTGTGCGCGCAATATTATAATTTAATATATGCCACTGCTTTGATCTAGGATGCTGCTGTGTTGTTTTGTATTTGTTTTTTTCCTTGAATCAAGATACAAAGGTTGTACTGCGTGCATAGGGTTAGTAGTTTCTTACTGTGTGTATTGTCTTTTGATTACCATTTTTCTCAAGCTGCTCGTAGAATTGGTTCCTAGTCTCTTCGCTATGTTCCAACGTAGAGGTATTGGCGGCTATTAAAATGAGGTGTTCATCTTACAGGTCTACATAGAAATTATTAGGCTTATGCGATTTACCAATAAGATTTTTAACTAACTCATTGCAACACCGTTCTGTTCAAATGTTTTGTTGCAGATCGCTCTTTCCAGAAATAAATGTATCCTCTAAGAGCTTCTGTTAGCTGTCCCATTTCTGACAGTCTGGTCTCATTCATAGCGGCTGTATCAATTTTTTGCCTTTATCCTTCATAGGCTAAAACTTCTAGTTTTCTCTTAGCGTAAACATTTTTATCGTTGTCTTTTATTGCTTTAACTTTTGATGGTTTTTCATTTTTCATTTTCCATAAAGATTCACGTTTGGGTGTTTTTTTCTTAATTCTTCAGTTACACAACTATTGTGACGTGAAATTCTACATTTATTAAATCACATTAGACAAGCGATAGTTAACTTACTCAGAATGTTATCGCTCGCATGGGGTTCGAACCCACAGGCATAATCTCAGCTCTACAAACAAAGACTATAATTACTAAGTGGCCAAACTGTTTGAGTTAAATTGGTTTTTTTACTAGAAGAAAGGTCGTAAGCCACTTAATTTGCGCCTCACTCCAATTTCTATAAAAAGGAACTAAAAAAATTGACGTGTGGTCACCACACGACTTTTATTTGCGCATTTTATACATATCCCTTACTTTTGACAAAAACATAACTGTTTGGTTGAATTGGTTTTTTTACTAGAAGAACGGTGGTAAGCCACTTGATGTGCGCCTCACTAAAATTTCTATAAAAAGCAACCAAAAAAAAATTGACTTGTGGTCACCACACGACTTTCATTTACGCATTAACATATCCCTTACTTCTGACAGAAACATAACTGTTTGGGTTGAATTGGTTTGTTGAGATACTAGAAGAAAAGTGGTAAGCCACTTGATTTGCGCTTCTTTCAAATTTCTATAAAAAGCAACTAATAAAAATTGAGGTGTGATCACCACACGACTTTCATTCACTCATTTTAGACATATATCTTACTTTTGACAGAAACATAACCTAATTTAATCATTTATCAGCTAAAAAGAGTGACAGTGTATTGTTTATAGACAATTCTAATAAAATTAAGTTTCAGAAACATACTGTCACTCTTTTTAGTTGATAAATGATTAAATTTTATTAAAATTGTCTATAAACAATACATAAATTGCGCTTATTTGAAACTAGTACAATTATCAGCTTATTTAACCTAAAGTGTCAAGATTTTTCCATATTAATTTGTCCTGTCAAGCTTAACTTAGCAGAAGTTGGCTTTGAAAAGCCTTTGATGTTTTAATGTCAGTTTTTTTAAAGTTTGGTGGAAGATGATCAATTTCTATCAAACGCTACTAGGAAACGCATGCAATTATATAAGAATATTGATTTGTGGGCACGCGTAGAGTCAATTATTAAAACAAAACAAATCTATATTAACAATCACGTGTTGAAACACTTGCAATTTTAAAAGAAAATTTAAGATTGGAAGGATTTTTACGTAAAAAAAAATATAAATAAAATATAAATAAAATGTCGTGTTACTTTTGATTAGATTTAAAACGAAACGAATCGTGTTTAAGTGCGGTAAAGTAAACTGAAGCGATGTTCAAGAGTTAATTCAGAATCTGTAGTTTGTCCTGTTGTTGATGCAGTGTTTGTTCATTGTACTTATAATGCTTTCAGACTGTAGACCCACGAGAGGTTTCTAGCAAATGACAACCCAGAACCTTCACCGCGTTCCCTGAGTGATAAGATACTTAAATGGATTATATAATAATAACAGCGGCGTTGGGTTTATCTTAGATTATTATAAATTATTTGCCCCACTTCTTAAAACAACACGTTTACTTGCAGGGTAATTCAAATTTTGATATGTGTCATCCACATCTTATCTCTTGTATAATTTTAATTTAATTAGGTGCTGACTGAATTAATTCTTAACCAGATTTGATGCCATTGTAAACGTTTTCCATTCGTTATGAAAACCACAAATAAAAAAATGGTGGTGTGGTCACCACACGACTTTCATTTCAGAATTTAAAACATATCTATCATTTTTAATGGAAACATAGCTATATTTCATTATTTATTAACAAATTAGGTTGGCAGTATGTCTCTGCCGCCACTGTAATCCTATCGTTTCGTTAGCCTGACAATCGCAGCGTAAATCCTCGGTTTGTCAGTTGACACTTTTGTAATAACTATAAATAAATTCCACGTTATAAAACCGGAAATAAAATAAATTTAAACTAGGATGCATATATATTTTGCAATTTGATTTTAAAAGCGAATAGGAAACAGGGAAAGGGTGTGTTTTTTGAGATAAAAAGTTTTCAGGCTTGAGATTTATTTACCAATAACTATAATAGAACTCATTTTTTACAAAACAAATAAAAGAATATAATCCATTTTGATTGCAATTGCAACGGTGAACTTTTATTAATGCCTTCCATTTGTGCTAGAATCCTAACTGGGAAAATAATTCCATTTCGATGTACACGTTACAGCGTTTTTAATTATTTACAGCCTTTATAACGTGACTGTATCGGACGTATTTCGTGACGAAATTCTCTTTGTGGAATTAAGNAAAATATATTTTTGTAAATTAAAAATAAAATAAAAAATTATTGTTTATTTGCCATATGTAAAAACTGCGTGGACAAAATCGGACGTCATTTTCATAATTATAATATAAAAATTGTTTTTAAATCTGATTTCATAATTTTCAACTTAACAAATGGCGTAAAGGACAAAATTCATTTTTTAATTTCGGAAATTTACCATATAAATTGTCATAATTGCTATTAAAAATATTTTGCTGGGACTAAACGACAAATAAGAACGCGCATAGTTAAGCGATTGGTCATCAGCGAGTTAAACCGGAAAGTTAGAAAATTTACATCGGTGCAAACTTGCGTTTCTAATGAAAATATATTTTTGTAAATTAAAAATAAAATAAAAAATTATTGTTAATTTGCCATATGTAAAAACTGAGTGGACAAAATTGGACGTCATTTTCATAAATATAATATAAAAATTGTTTGTAAATCTGATTCCATAATTTTTAACTCAACAAATGGCGTAAAGGACAAAATTCATTTTTTAATTTCGGAAATTTACCATATAAATTGTCATAATTGCTATTAAAAATACTTTGCAGGGACTAACCGACAAATAAGGACGCGCATATTTAAGCGATTGGTTATCAGCGAGTTAAACCGAAAAGTTAAAAAATTTACATCGGTGCAAACTTGCGTTTCTAATGAAAATATATTTTTGTAAATTAAAAATAAAATCAAAAATTATTGTTAATTTGCCATAT
This sequence comes from Gymnusa sp. GC000175, assembly GCA_030264735.1. Taxonomy (NCBI): domain Eukaryota; kingdom Metazoa; phylum Arthropoda; class Insecta; order Coleoptera; family Staphylinidae; genus Gymnusa; species Gymnusa sp. GC000175. The sequence continues at coordinate 10,664 of JARJDX010039966.1, forward strand.
GTAAAAACTGCGTGGACAAAATTGGACGTCATTTTCATAAAAATATTATAAAAACTGTTTTTAAATCTGATTCCATAATTTTTAACTTAACAAATGACGTGAAGGACAAAATTTATTTTTTAATTTCGGAAATTTACCATATAAATTCTCATAATTGCTATTAAAAATATTTTTTCGAGACTAAACGACAAATTAGGACGCGCATAATTAAGCGATTGAAATTTAGCGAGTTACCCCAAAAAATTTAAAAAAAAATCATGAATACAAGCCTGCGTTATGAATTAAAATATATTCTTATAAATTTAAAAATAAAATAAAAAATTATTGCTACGTTGCTTTTCAACCTCCTCACCATGCATGTGTTTTGAATGCAATAAATATTTTTATTAAAAAAAAAATTAAGTTAAGGGCACTTGACGACCAAGCACGTATCGTCAACATCAACATGATAAAATATACTCCAGCTTTGTGGATTCATGTGGAGCTTCTCACATTTTACTCCAACGAAATGGTAACCAGATATAAGAATAATCTTTCCCAACGGTGTTTTCCGCAAAAAATTGTCTTGTTATTTCCATACGCTCAAGTTAACGACAGTTTTCCCCCGTTTATTTTAACTGGAATTTTTACTTTCATTTGCTAAATCCATGTTTTTTTTACGTTTTAATGAAATGATAAAAAATATGGAAAATAGAAATTTGACATCGTTTTTTGGATATGTCGATGGTGTGGAGAAAATAAAACAAGGAACTAATGATCCTGTCGATTCCCTAGTTTTTCTTTATCGTGATCACGACTTTGATGACATCGCGGCATATTTTTCTGTTGTGTGATCGCGTTGATACATCTTATAATGTAAGCTCTTGGCTTTTTTGACTTGGTAGGTCCAACGCCATCTTTTTCTGCTAAAATTTGTTTCAAAATCGTTGAATTTTTATTGATTTTCTTGAACAAAAATAAAAATATTAGTGGAATTTCCAATTCCTGATAAAATTTTTATTTTAAATGAAACAAAAAATAAACAAAACAATTGAAAACACATGATATCAGAAGTTTTTAAAATTTGAGTCTTAAGTTTCTGAAATTTGTTTTAAAAAAGTTGAATTTTCATTGATTTTCTTGAACAAAAATAAAAATATTGGTGAATTTTTCAATTTCTGAATAAATTTTTATTTTAAATGAGACAAGAAATAAACAAAAAAATTGAAAACACATATTATTAGAAGTTTTTAAAATTTGGGTCTTAAGTTTCTGAAATTTGTTTCAAAAAAGTTGAATTTTCATTGATTTTCTTAAACAAAATAAAAATATTGGTGAATTTTTCAATTTCTGAATAAATTTTTATTATAATTTAGACAAAAAATAAACAAAAAAATTTAAAACACATATTATTAGAATTTTTTAAAATTTGAGTCTTAAGTTTCTGAAATTTGTTTCAAAAAAGTTGAATTTTCATTGATTTTCTT
>JARJDX010039983.1:0-14463 GCA_030264735.1 Gymnusa sp. GC000175
AGCTGAATATATCAAGTTAGTCGTGAGACACGTAGTCACGTATAGCAGGGAATGTTTGCGCCCCTGCGCAGAGGAAGCTACGTAGAGTGCAGTGAAGAACGCAATGCTCCCTGTGTATATGGGAACTGTCTCATAAGTGCGGACTTAAAACGCTACTGCTCCCCTGGAGCCAAGGCCGAAGAGGTAAGGTGGACCTAGGTGGTCCGGAGGAGGGGTTTAGTGGGTAAGAATCCCACAGTATCATGAAGAATTCCAAGTTCAAATGGTCTCTGTCTCTATGAAGATTTCCCTCGCTGCAAACAAAAAAAAATCAAGAGTATCTCATTCGATTACAGAAGAATTATAATGATGGGGGATTGAATAAAATATTGAGCCAGTAGGCGAGATAGCTAACTTGCGATCTTAAACCTAAGAACTTAAATACAAAAGCATTCCAAAGTCGACCCTTGAATATATTAGATTTGTGTTTACAAAGAAATCTGTTAATGTTAAAGGTGCAAGAGAATATATTGGGTCAACGCAGGAGCATTCAAGATATTAATAAATAATTGCCGGTTTCGATGTTAGCTTACCTGTTTTGATCTTACGTTCGCCGGTTTGGATATGAAATGGGTCTTTGATTGTGAAATAATCTACAATGTTCTTTCCAGACAGATAAATTTCAATGAATTACAGAACCATCACAAGGCGTATACTGCCTTGAACACGAATTTAGTTCTCGAGATGCAAGCATCTGGAAATCGTCCTATGCGGGCATTTACATTTCAGCAAGTATTGGCATCTGGAAATTTCTAGCCATAGAATTTTAGTCTGAGCTGAGTTGGCGATTGGCGGCTATTTATAAGCTTTCTGATCATATTCGTCTTCCTCAGCAGTAGTTTTAAAATTTAAACCGAGCGATAAGTTTGCTTTGAGCTTCTTTATTTTAGATTCCCACAACAAATGCGGAGCATCTTAATGGGTATTATCTAAATCCAGGCATCGAATCCCATTTCAGGTTTAGCTCTCCAGATAGTACTTCACCCTCTTTCTCTTAAACATGAGAAGAGGCTTGCCAAATGTTACTAGATGTATATGCAGTCGCTGAAATCTGTACTTTCATGTAAAATCTTATTTATACTTCAAGGATTGGCAAAACTCTTGCTACCACTGCAGGAATGGAGAAACTTGACCCTGATATAGTTTCCAGAAAACTTGAACATTTTCGCTATGATATGCCAAACAAATAGCCTGGTCAGGGAGAAGCATTTGTGGTTGGTTTATTACAGAGTCTCACAACTTCTGCGTTTTCGAATCAATCAATTAAATTTTAAATAGATTACTCTTGGTGTCAAATTAGTCTTCCGATTTACTTAGCATTTAAGCTCATAGATTTCGGCTCGCTTCAAGTTGGCTGTCTCACCTACTGGCTCAATAGCTTCATAAATCTATTCATCTTTAACATTTCGCCTTGTTTTGAAAGATATAATAAATTTTAAAGAGAATATTTCTATTTGGGTTGTATTTTTTTGTTTTCTTGATTCTGATTTGATTTTAAACCTACAGGTTAGCTGTCTCGCCTAATTGCTCAATAGACTTTTTAATCCCAGCATCTCTTGTATTTCCTCTGTAGTCTAAAAAGTTAGGCGTCTCGCCTACTGGCTCAATAGCCTCTATAATCCTAGCATCTCTTGTATTTCTTCTCCAATCGAATGATATACGCTTGAGTGTCTTCCTCAATACTTTGGATCGGATATATGCTTCTATGTTCTTAGTCAGCCCAAGTTCTTTAACATGCTCCTTGTGATATGGTTTAGGATCCCCTCTCAAGTTGTTGCATAAGGAATATTTCATTTTAAATTTAGTGATTAATCACGAAATAATTTATTTATGGTTTTAATATATTTTTTCATTTTGTTGTTTCTTGAGTCATTTTAGATTTAGGTGATTAATGACAAATTATATTTTTTTAAAATTCTTCCTGTCGAAGAGGATGACCTTGAAGGAGATTATGGAAAGCGGTGAAGAATATGGCTATGGAACCACAAAGAGTATCTGATTCTGAAAGATGGAATGAAGTGAAAAATCTACAGTAAATCTATAGTAAATTAGATTTAATTAAAATTTGTATTTAAATTTTTAAAAGAATCAATTTAATTAATATATCGAATCTCAGTTGTAAAAATCTCCGTATCTTCCATATGTTCGGTGCAAATTATGACTTTAATTTGCTTTAAAATGTTGGAAAGATCTGACAGAGCTTTCATGAATGCCGAACGGTCAGTATCACCTGATAACGGGGATTTGAATATGTTTTTCTCTATTGAATCTAGATTTAAGCTTGAGTCAATCTCTGGAGTATTTCCTATTCTTGGCAATTCAAATTTTATCAAATGATTGAGATAAATGAATATGATTTTGGCCATTTTAACGTTTTTAATTTCAATAGCTGATGAAAGCGGCAGATTGTTTTGATAAGAGATGAAATTGCAACAAATATCTATCAGATCTGCAATCTGATTTTCCGAAAGACAAACTCTCTTGCTTCTCATTTTTGGCATCAGAGTATCAACCAAAAAGTAAAGATCAGATGAAACTTCAGAAATATTGTCGGAATCCAATTCCTCAGATCTTAGAATTATATTGTCTATAAATTCATGAATCAATTCAACATAATTTTCTAGAATCAATTCAAATCCTTCGGGGCACTCCTCAGGGATTCTTGATATTAACACCCTTAGATTGCGAATGTTATTACCGGATCTATAATAATAGAGCAATCCTAGAAGAATTATCCTGTTATTCTTAATTGAATCATTGTCTAAAGCTCTTAAAAGAATACTAAGAGAGGAAAGCTCTGATTTATCTTCCAAAATTGATCTACAATTATTGGCCATGATTAAAAGAAGCATTGTTTTTATTTCATCGTTGTGGCTGAAGCAGAATGAATCATATAAAATTCTGTTCTTTAATTTATTGTCAATTTTTTCATCGAACAAGTAAATAAAATTTAAAATATCCTGTTTTGATGGGAAAACATGAAATTCTAAAAAATAATTTACAATTGTAAAAATTGATAAAATTTTAGAAGCGTTCATAGTTTCTCCATTGATGATATCTTGAATACTTACTTCACTGAGCATATAATCGCCGGCTTTTCCAATCAGGGGAATTTTAAGTTTTTCGTAATTAATACCAGAAAGGTTCGCCTCTTCACGATTAGGAAGGAACTTTATAAGCATGTTTAAGAAGGAATCTGCAAATGGTGGAAGAATGTCCGCTACTTGCGCAGAGATATACTTGTTGTTGATAAATGGAGTCAAGATATGAGGCAAATTCACCATTAAGAAGTTCGAGAAGCCTTCTAATAATTCATAATCATTTAAAGTATTGGTATAGAAGAAATTCTTGATTATATTCAGCCTTTTTTCAATCATTTCATCCGTTTCAAAATCAAAATCCATAAAATAATTGAAGATTTCCAATGTGTTTTCATCTATTGAAAACTTGCATTTGCACAGGCAATAATATAAAGATCTATTCAAAAGTTCTATTTGAAAATCATTAACTGTTTCTGGAGCGAAAAGAGGAAGCAGTCCAATTTTCAATAAGTTTCCTAGCTCTTCATCTCTCAGGTTGGTTAGCTGCTGGTTTATATTGGAGTCATCACACCTATTAAATTCGAGTTTCAACTCTTTAAGAATCGTCTCGGTATGGAATTGTGAAATTGAAAGAGTAAAATTCACATGTTTTAAATGCTTGAGATTAAAATTTCTTGTGATGGATAAATCACCGTAAATATCAAATTTATTTCCAACTTGATTGTATTGTTTGAAATCGAATAAAACCTCTACGTCTGAATCAGCATCGCCATTTATTTCCTGAATAATTTCTTTGATGCAGTTTGAAAGATCAGCTATTTCTTCATAAGAATCTATTTTCCAATTGCTATCCTGTAAAAAATTTTGAATCTTTTGGGTAAATTCATTTCCTCTTCCTGTCAAATGTTCTAGAACTTTTATGAAAGTGATCAAGCCTGATTTTAATTCATTTTTGGGGCATTCGATTTTAGCTTTATCCATATTTTTAAGATACATGAAATAATTAAATGGATTTGTTCGGAATTCTTCAGTAGGCTCCACAGATTCGGGTTTGAATAAAATATTTGGTGTTAGATTTTCAGTATGTTTAATAAAATCTTTCATTTCATCAATTGAAGGAATTTTTTTCAATTTGGTATTAAATATTGAAGATAAAGGGGCATTTTCATGGCCTTTTTTATATGCTTGAGAATATTGTTTGGTGGCTGGATTCCACAACAAAATATTGAGGAAGTGATACATTGCGCTTTCAACACAGGATATAAATCTTTCATTTTCGTCTGTTGAAAAGACATCATTTCCAAAATACATTGGTAGAGTATGGTAATGAAGTGAATCAGAATCGGAGTATGGAAAGCAATCATTTAAAGATTCATATGATTGGAGGCAGTCAGCAATTTTCTTGAGTTCCTCTTTATTATGAACTATTTCATTTCTGATGTTAAAAGTTAATTTCAAATTTTCTAAAGATTCATAGAAAAGCCTCAAATCTTCTTGAGTTTCTAAGTAGGAAACTATGAATGCCTTAAGAACAATCTCGCTGCTCAAAACTTCATCGTGCTTAATATTCTGGATCAGATAATTTAAGCATTTTACTAATTCCTGATCCTTTATTTGGCTTGAGTAAAGAGGGGAGGGGTAGTCTAGTTGAAAACTTGAAAATGGAATTTTATATTTGTATCCTATCTGAAGTTCCAAGCCGTAATCAATAAGGTTTGCATCATTTTCTCGCTTTCTATTAAATCTTTCAACTTTAACTTCTAAGCTAGAACTGCAATTAATTTGACCAAATAGTAAACCAGCTAAAAAATCGATATCGGGTCTAAGTTTGCCTGTTTTAACTTTCTTACTTCGTGAAAAGTTTAGAATATTGTGAAAATTAAAGGCGTAACTAGTTAGAGTATTTAGAGTTCCTCCCGCTGGTGAAGGAAATAATTTGCAGATTATAGTAGATAACAACTCTCCATTGGAAACTTTATCGCAATTAAGCGGACCTCCGTCTTTTATTTGTTCTGGTTGAAACCAATCGGAACCGTCTGGACATTTGAACTTTCTCTTTGTGTCTGGACCGAAGAATCTGATGTTGTGAATCAGATTTAATCGCAAAGCCATTATTCCTTTTGTTAAAGAATAATCTGAAAACAACAAATCAGTTTGATTTGAATCTTGTTCTGTAATATTTTCATTACACCCAATAATATCATTAAACGTAATATGTGCTCTAACCATGTGAGAGAATAAGAAGAGAAGCGGCTTCATGAGAGTAGCGGATTGAAAAATTTTTATAATATTTTTTTGATCAACGATTTAACGGAAATCAAACATTTCCAAATCTTTTTGATCAAAATTCCACATTTTAAATTTGACAAAAAAATAAAGCCGTTTCAAGTCAAATCTTATGTTTCATCGGATTATGACACTTTCGGATTTGATTCTTAAATATAATTTCGATATCAGCTCAAAAATTTAAAAAATCGATATTTAAATAAAGGGGTCAAAACTTCATTTTGCAAATAGCAACAGCGAGTTAAATCGGAAGTATTATAGATTTGGTTCCAATTACTTCAAATTTGAATTCTCGACTTCTAGTTCATCCGTGTCTTACATGTCAAAATATATTGACACAAAATGTTGTCAAATTTCTTGATGTTTTTGTACGCAGTTCATTATTTTGTCAAGGAAAATATTAAAGTGCTAAACTATTTATGTTATTTAGAGAAAATCAAAATATGATGCTTGATGTTCTCTTTCAAAGTATCTTGATATTCATTTCAATAATAATAGTAAAAGCAAAGGAATATTTATTTGTTAGATATATTAATTCGTAATATTGAGCAATTTCTTGAGTTTATACAACTTTGAGCAGGCAATAAATATATTTCTTGTTAATTATATATGTTTGGCATTAAAAATAGTTTTAAAATGATTTCAAAGATACAAAACTATTAAATTTTTGCAATATTTGAAACTTTAAAATATGATTGGCTCTTGCTAAGAACCTGTTTGATGATTTCTGCCATTCAATTTTTTAAGAAATTATATATGAGATATTAAAGCCTTTAAAAATTGAAACAATATAATTGTAACAGCCAGAATCAATACTGTATTTTTTAAGACTTCTCAAAGCATTTATTCATCAAAAAATTCTTTGATAAACCAGCGGTATTCTCAATCAATTTTTTATATTTGATGTTTACAAACACTTTATTCTTAATAAATTGTTACTTGTAGCTTTCTCTTTAAATATACTTCAATTTAGATTCTGTCATTATTTACTGTTTTCTTTCTGGTCAAATATTCTCTGAAATGCCTTTCCTCAGATATTTCATCTTTATTTAGTCTTTTTACTTTACAGAAGCACTTGGGCTGGGTAAAATCATCGAAGCTTATATTCAATCGAAAGTATTGGAGACGACACTCGAGCGTATATCTTTCGATTGCAGAATAAATGTAAGAATTGATAGGATTGAAGATGCTATTGAGACAGTTGTCTTGCCAGGTTAGAGCCTGAGTTAAGGAAATAAAGGGCAATCTACAATTAACCTTTAAATCAAAATATTTAATTAAGGTTTAATATGATTGTCAACTATAATTCTTGAATAACAACAGGTTTAACCTCTATCGATGAATCTGTAATCTTAATTACAAGCTTCATTGCGACCATATTTCTCTTTGATACCTCTTCTTCGGTCGGAGGAAATGCTCTCAAAAGTCTTCTTTAGAACTAAGCCCTTACACATTATATAAATTACTTTACAGTGAGACGAATCTTCATAGATATACGAATCCAACTTTGATTTCTTCATGATACAATATATTTCCACTTGTCACCCCAGGATCCAATCTGTCCTGCATCTTTTAATCTGGTTCCAGATTAACAGTTAAGATTCAAGCTCTTTCTTAAAATGCAGTTTACATATATACAGGAGTTGTTTCACTTTTCTCTAAGAAACTTCCTCCATGCAATATTTGCAAGCTTTAAAGGTTTTAGGTTGATATTTGTTTCCCAATCAAGTAAATATAATTGAGCAGGCTATTAATAATTCTTGCATTGTCCTGATTAGGACGTTAGAGCTTTTGATATTGGTTCCTTTTGAACAATCAAACCTTCTGAATATAGTATTTAGATTTTGGCCATATATATCTACCATTATACCATATTCATCTTTATTTACTTATAAGACTTACCAGGTCTTTCGACAAAGACAAATATTCACAGAAGACTATATTGAAGAGCCCATTGGACCGGCTATCTTGTAGGCTTGCTAAAAACCCAGAGCTGAATAGCACAAGCATTTAAAAGATAACTCTTAAATAAATTATTTAAGGCATGATAGCACACCATTTACTCTATTCATCTTTATTAGCCTTTAAGGCATACGAGGCAATATAGCTCACCATAAATCATACAAGATCAGGATAGGTAGTTAAGACGATGTTTCATGGAACTTATGGTTTGGCTAGATAAAGGTTCGATTTGGCGCTAATATCTGGTCAAACCCTATATTCTCAAGCTTCACATGAGATCGCACATCAAAGCCTTTATTTAATTGAGTGGCCTTCTTGAAGTTAAGATTTGATTTTAGCTTTGGCTACTAATTACCGTTATTGAAGGTGAAATGGTTCTACCGGCAAAAAGGATCCTTTCAGCAAAGCTTTATAAATTTGCGAAAATTACACAAAGTTGCAAATATAAATTCGCCATGGCTTTAATCCTGATAATCACATATGTTTCTGTCAGATAAATATGCTGAAAGTCTGCAAAGAGAAATGAATCTATAAAATATTTGGTGGCGAGTAGACAAGAGCACTTATGATATGCTATTAAAGTATTAATCATCTAAATCAACGCCACGTGTATCATATTAAATTAAGTTTTAGGCGGAGATGATATATATATTAAAAAATTGAATTAATAGGAAATTATCATTTAATATTGTAGGCTGGAAGTAGGTGTTTCATTTGAATTTTAATATTTATCTAATAAGCCATAGCCATTCGATCGAAGACCAAATCTCCTCGAAATGAATTATTTTGACGAAGCAGTGAGAAGGTTGAGCATTGCATCTAATCTCATTGAAAAAGAATGATTTGCTTAAGCAGTTAGAAAGTTGAGTATTTCCAGAGCAAGATAGTCTGAATCTAATAAAACCCGAGAGATGGGTTGGATCTAATAAAGCCCGAGAGATGGACTGAATCTAATGAAACCCAAGAGATGGGCTGGATTAATATATCTAAATAAATAAATGAATATCAGTTCATAAAGAAATAGATGAATATCAGTTCAAAATCATACTAATTATCATTCAAAATTCAGAGTATACAAAAATATTGATTCAAAATGCGCTGAAGAAATCTTCAAAGTCGAAAGATTTTAAGAATGAAATATTTTAAAATCAAAGCAGTCTGGATTAAAAATAAAGAATTATAGAAAAGTCAAAACATAGCGATTTAATAAAATCAAATGGGTTTCAATCAAATATCTCCCCCCTTTTCAAAATTAAGAAGCTGATCCGCAATATCTACATGTCCCAAGTACATCCTTCTGCAGCATAGTCGCTTCATTCCAACTTCGTCAAGAGCATCTTTGGCTGGCATACCATTCTTTCTCTTGTCAAGATAATCAGCATATCTGCTGGAGATTTCTTTATTGCAAGTGAAGCATCTTACAGGAATTATCATTGGGTAAAATTTTGTAAGAAAATATAAAGAAAAATTGGAAAGATAAAGGAAATCATAGTAATGGAACGCAAGAAATATTAGCGTACATAAAGGAGATAGTCAGAATACTGGAAAATGAAAGGAAATATTAGAAAGATAAAGGAAGCAATAAATATTTAAAATTAGCGTACATAAAGGAGATGGGTAGAATAATGGAAAAGGAAAGGAAATATTAGAAAGATAAAGGAATATGAACTATTAGCGTACATAAAGGAGATGGGTAGAATACTGGAAAATGAAAGGAAATATTAGAAAGACTAAGGAAGTAAGAAATATTAGAAAGATAAAGGAAGTAAGAATTAATATAAGCGCAGAATCGTGGAATCAATTCATCTTGGGAAATTGGGGTCTTGAAATCATTGCCATTGAATGTCAGAGATGGAAGATAAATAAAGGGGCTGTTTCAATTGAGGGTAAAACTCCTGGAGTGACTAAAGGTGTAGAACCTATTTTGTGTAATAAAAACAAACAATGATTTTTATTAACTTTTTTTAATGGAAATATCCAAATTCAACGTTTAGATTCAAATTTTAGTTTTAGATAGTCTCCTCTTTCATGCAATCTCATTGTAAAGATCATTCAAAGATTTGTAGAAGATATCAAATTTTTGAGTTGAGAGATTGGAGAGTTAAAAAAGAATATTTAACGGTCAAAATGCCTAGAATCCTTATTGTTACAAATTCTGTTGAAGAATTTAGAAGTCGTAATAAATCCTATATTTTCAGTTTCTTTGTCTTTTGAGGCCATGTAAGCCCAGGTAGCAATAGCTGAGATATAAACGCAAATGAATAAATTCTAAATCATTAAACTTTAATTATTCGGGAGCCAGAATTGTTGAAAGGTCCCAAATCTTATCTTTTGAAAGTTTCATCAATGAATTCTATTAAAAAGATTTTTGACAAAACGAAGGCTGAATAGAATCTTATAGCCAATAATAGCGCGTCTGTGTAAAGCTATGATTTATTTGAAGAAGTCTTATAATAATTTTGGTTAAATTCTTCCAGTTTTCAAGCTATTGAAATTTAAGTCTCAATGCACAGATTTTCCAGGTTAATCCAAAAGCTAAAATATAATAAATTTAATTATGACCCGATTTTGTATAGAATTTAAAATTGAAACGTCTGTTTCCACACTTGCTTTCACCTAAGAGTTGGATCTTCTCGTTTTATTGGCGCAATTCTACTTTCGCGCCTATCTTTCAGTCCATTGCCTTTAATCTCTTAATTTGTAGACGTGTTTCCCTAAGAATGACTCGATCTTTGTTAAAATATCGATATCCTTTGAGTATTTGAATCGAATGTGAATATAGTTCCAGCCCATATATTTGCATATGGAAGTGTCTTTCTTTTACATTTATACAACTACCTAATGCATTGGCTAAAATAATTGCATATTTCAGTCTTTCTCGAAGACGGTTTAAACCGCTTAAGATTATTAATGCTTAGATTTAAATAATTGCATATTTCAGTCGTTCTCGAAGACGGTTTAAACCGCCTATAATTATTAATGCTTAGATTTAAATATATTTATTAAAAAATCAATATTCTTATTGAATATTTTTATCAAAGGCTTCCATAACTCCAATCGCGAGGCTTTAAATCGAATAATAGCGAATAACCTGCAATAATTTCTAGTTATTTGAAAAGGAATGCAAGGTTACTGATTAAAGGTAGAAACCAATCGTAGAAGTTCTGTATCCGAATATCTCTGTTTTTGGCCAGTCTATCTGAAACATCCGAGGCCTGTGATAGATCTTAATTAAACATAGTTTCTTAAGTTGGCCAGTCTATCCGAGGCCTTTGAGAAATATTAATTTAGTAGCGAGTGATGGAGTTTTATAATTATTGGGCTATACCGGCGTCTTCGTATGCATCAATGATATTATCGGCTATCTAGATTTGAAGGGTGCTTCGAAAGCCCTCTTCTCGCATTTAGGATCAGAATATTTTCGACAGTTTAGAAAACGACAGCCTGCAATTGAATTCATTCAGCCCTGTCGATTAGATGCTCTAGAATATCTGGCGAAACAACTACTGAGCAGCTAATCATCGACCTAAAGAGGATATTATGAACCCGAATACCCTGATGTCGTAAATCTTCTTCTGAGCAGCTAATCACCGACCTAAAGAGGATATTATGAACCCGAATACCCTAATGTCGTAAATCTTACCAATACTACCAATCGTTGAAGCTGTGCAAGTAAATCGACTCATTACAGATGATTCTAGAAGTCGATCCACAAAGTAGAGTACAAATGCGATCAATCGTTGAAGCCGTGCAAGTAAATTGACTCATTACAGATGATTCTAGAAGTCGATCTACAAAGTAGAGTGCATACACATTCTGGCAATGTGATAAATATCTCCGGCAAATTCCCTTGATATCCTAATGATTTTAAGAGCTACAATAACAAAGTTCTCCAGGGTTGATTAATACTCTCACAGATGATTCTGTATATAAATTTAGCTACGATGCCTGTATTCTTACAATACAGCGAAAGATGATAATAAATTAGGACTTCTCAATTCAAAAATCTCGTTGACTAAGATGAACTCGAAGGAGCGGCAGTAAGGAGACTGAGTGTGGCAGAACAAGCAGTATCTAAAACGACTCTGAAACAACAAAATTTATATTGATGCATAAATAAATTATTTCTCAATTCAAAAAAAAATAAAACTTAACTGAACTAAATGAAAAGATTTTAATTAACCCTTTGAATTAATCCAAAAACGTGGGTATACTAAAGGACTCCTCGAAATCGCTCATTGATGCATTTTCGGCCTCACAATCATAATTGAGAACCATAGCCAAGAGTTGGGAGAGTTTGGATATTTGTTTATCTTCAGGGATGTCATCACCCACGTATGAAAATGTGATCGCAGCTGGTTTGAGAATATTCATTTCATATTCAGTTTTGGAATCGCTTACTCTCGGAATGATGAATATTGCATCTAAAATTATAATTTCGATGAGAAGATTGAAAAGGTCGTCAAGAAAATCAAAGTCTTTTGAATCCATGTCTGTGAAAAACACAGAAATATCAAAATTAGCAACTGCCGCTTTTAATCTTTCAAACTCCGGCTCTTTAGAATTCTTCCACTCAGAAACGAATTTATAAAGCGAATCAAATTCTCTAAAAATATCAGCTGTCTCTTTAAGCAATGCTTTTTCAATTATCGATCTGAGTCTGCTTGATGCGTCAGGAATCAAAATTCCATAGGACATTACCGAATTGCTTAGATAGTCGTCACTGATTCTAAACTTCAGAATTGACTTATAAGCAAATAATAAATTGAAGATCTCCGAGATCATTGAATTATTTCCCACTTCTAAATTCCCTTCTTCATTTATAAACTCATTTACCATAAGAATGTCTATATCCAGCGATACCCCATCTTTTAAATGGACTGTCCATTTGCACGTGTTTTGTGATACCTGATCTTGAAACTCCTTGTTACTAAATAGAGATTTGGCACTCGAAATGAATTCGACATATTTCGATGCAGACTTATGAATTTGTTCCTTGAACTTATCATAAGCCGAATCATAGTTTCCGGTAGCAGAATTTTCAATTATTGGGTTTAGCTGATTGGGTTTGTAAGACTGTGACAAATTTCCCTGATGCAAGATCTTAAGTATTGAATATGGTTCCATCCTTCCCTTAAAAATTTTATAATTATTTTCACCGTGAATTTGATTTGATTGACGTGTATTTAAAAATGAAGAATTTTGTTCATGAGTGAATTGGATGTTGTCTTAATTTCCCAAGATTTACTGAGTGATTTGCATCCGTGCAATTATTGAATAAAAAATCAAATTTTTCTATGAATTCTTAATTTCCTTGTTTTACTGAATAATTCGTATCTGTGCAAATATTGAATAAAAAATCAAATTTGTTTATGAATTCTTAATTTCTCAAGTTTTACTGAATAGTTCGTATCCGTGCAAATATTGAATAAAGAACCGAGTTTGTTTATGAATTCTTAATTTCTCAAGTTTTGCTAAGTGATTTGTATCTATTCAATTGTCAATCTTCCAGGCCTCCTATGCCTCAATCTCAAATAATTGATGAGATCAAGTCTTCCTCGAATGCCATGTTCTTTCCCAATAGTCGCGAGTCAACATTGGTTTGACTGCTGGCTGTACTATATGTTCTTTTATATAAAGTTAGGTATAACACCATCAAAATGAAATTAGAATTCCTATATAACCCATTTATTCACTACAGAAGACTGTTGAAAGAAGCATCTTGGATATGCCATTAAAATGTTCCTTTATAATGCCAGTCTACGAACTCGCAATATTTAAATGATATCTTCAAATCAAATAAAATATATTGATTCAAAGGAGAATTTGTAAATTTACATTTTGATTAGTTTAAAGAAGTTCTAAAGGCCCCTTTCACCATTCTCATATTTGCAGATTCTTACACTTCTTTTTAATTAACTTAATTAATTAGATTGGTTATTTGCTCAAATAATTTTTCATCTTCAGTTTTGGTGATTAGATTTGAGGATACGCCTATTTCACAAAATACATTTGTTGCAAATCGTATTTATCGAATAATCTTGCGGTTGCATGGGTTGTAAAATAAGAAGTATTTTGTAGCTACGACAATATTAATAGACTGCTGCAAACAGTACCGTGAATGGTTTAAGCTGGGATGATTATCAAGCCTATCCGTGATGGCATATGCAGCTATTTGGCCTTATATCATCTTTATGTAAATATTTATACCCCTGATTTCCGATGATTAAAGAGCTTCATTTATTATACTCGACTGTTTCTATGTTATATTTATTATTAAAAAACACCTGATTTCTTGGTTTTAGATTTTGATCACTTTATTCATGTATTTGGCAGATTTACCATTTTTTATATTTCTTGAGCAGATCAAATACAAATTACTCTTGGAATCTTAAAGCATCATTTGAAGCAGATAGTAAAATATAAAAATCTAAAAACTTCATTGAACTCTTTGATTTAATCGATCATTTTATTAAGAAATGCAAAAATCTAAAAACTTCATTGAACTCTTTGATTTAATCGATCATTTTATTAAGCAAGGAGGTTGAGAGGCTTTATTAAAAGCCACTAATTAGAACGCTGCCCTTCTGCTCCGTTATATGGCAGTTTATTGTAAAACTATGAAACGTTTAGAGAAATATTGCTTGGCTGAAATTTCCTATATTCCTGGATAGGTTTTTGGGAGTTTTACCAATCCTTCAGTCCCCGTCTCAGTGACTAGTCAGGGGCAATTGGGAATGCTCTTCTCCTTTTTTGGAGTTAAGGTGTGTAGAATGATCAAAAAAGTCAAACCTGATGCAATGCTTACAGCAGCGGAAGTAGCCCCGGCTTTACAGGTGCTCTGAAACAAATAGAGAGCATCTAAAGTAGAATCTGTACCGGGAATTCAACTTCCAGACGCCTGTGTAACCCATGGCTCTGAATACGAACCTGTAATGGCTGCTAATTATTCAACCCTGCTTAGGCTTGGCACTAAAAGTTGATTCTTGTAGAAAGGTAGGTAATCAATCAGCTTCATCAATGGCTAAAATATCTTTGTGAATCGACTAGATATCTAAAAGCCCATGGCTCTGCGATAGGCTTAGCAAATGACACTAAAAGTTGATTCTTGTAGAAAGGTAGATAATCAATCAGC
>JARJDX010039988.1:0-11269 GCA_030264735.1 Gymnusa sp. GC000175
ATGGGCTATATAAACTGTCTACCATACAATAATTCTACCTTATTTAAATTTTGCAAAAATTATAAAACGGAGCAATGAGGATAATCTTGCAGTGCAACAAGTATACGAAAATTAAAAAAATGCTATTAAAGTTAGGATGGATATGTAAAAAAGATTCAGTAGAAATTAACGCATTAATATTTATTCACAAGTATAAATTAAAACTTTTACCAAATTAGTTCAAAGGTATTCTAAAATCATTGGTGGAAGTGAATAATTATGAGACGAGGAATAAAAGTAATTTTATACTTGATCATAAAAACTCAAAAAATGCACAAATTTTAATATTTTTTTAAGGCGACTACCAGATGTTATAACAGTAAAACATTAAAAAAATCTAAACAGAACATAAAGGTACATTATGGGAATTGATAATTATTAAAAACAATGACTGATTAATATGTTATTTATATATTTATTTCCAACCAGTAAGTATACATAGTTACATAAACGCAGTTACCTGTGTATGCTTTATAAATAAAAGTAAAATTGTCCATGTGGTAACCACACGACTTTCATTTACCATTTCAGACATATCCGTTTTTTTTTTGACTAAAGGATTACTATTTTTCATTCATTATCAACAGGATTTCTCTGAAACTTCATTTTGTTGAAATTTATGTTCGCAATACTTTGAATGGTATATTATTTCGTTTATTACGGACTGCAAAATCAGCTTTCGCTATTATCAAAGGTATAGTTCAAAATAATAAAATAATTGCTTAATTAAACAAAGTTGTTTCTATTATAAATAATAATGAGTCAATTTTTTTATAATTTTAAATATTAATATATATTCTAGTGATAAAAATCGTGTAATAAAAAGTACATGTAATGATATAGACACGTGATAAAATGTCGTGTGATGATTTGGTCGATGATGAAAAGGACGTGAGTATGTGATGAACTGTGGGTGATAAAATGTCGCGTGGTGATAAGTCGCGTGATTATATATAATCGTTTGTGAGATAGCACTTGTTTTATATTTAATTAATTTTGATTATGTTTAAAAAAATTCAATAATTTAACTCCTAACGCTAGTTAAAAAATAATCAGCATCTACAAATAATGGTCCCATTAAAAAATAAAGAACAACTGGACAAGGAAACAGAATATTTACCAACCAACAATAATCCAACAAGCGGTTTCGTATAAAACACCACCATCAAAAGGAAGAGTTACATAGGGTAACAACTACTCAAAAGAAATGTGAAAACCAAGGGGTGTCCCAAAATTAACGCAAGATTTGAATTTGCTACCATTCCCGCAGTAAAGTGTTGCCAACCCCATTAAAATAACATTTGATAGCTGATAGTTTAGGGTTAGTACAAAATAGAAAAACGTGTTTTTATTGTTGAAGAATATTTCAAAAATATTAAAAGTCTAGCGACCACGTGGTTAAAGTCCATGAACATTAATTTAGCGTCGTGGACAAGAATGGCGAATTTCAAGAAGCTCTCTACAGCGTATACTTGTACCGGTTATAATTATTTATTTTGATATTTTATCAAGCTAACCGTTAATATATTATTTTTATATTTCAATACTATGGTAAATTAATTTACTAGGGAATCAAAATAAATAATTAATAAAAAAGTTATAAAAAATATCAGTTATATATTAATACAAGTTTTAACCAAACAAAGTTTATATTATATTATTTTTATGTTATTGTGGGAAGTTTAATAAGCCTTTCGCACATACTAACTAAAGATCTGCTTCTTCACGCTTACAAAGTTTAATTGACACAAAATCTGAAGCCTAATGACCATGCACAGCGAAGAAAGTTTGTTGAATGAATTTTTGAACATCATCAAGTGGATGCCGATTTTTCGAACAAAAACATTTTCAGCGATGAAGCACATTTTTACCTTGATGGCTTTGGGTTTAGAAAACCCACATATGATTGTCGAAAAACAAATGCATCCTCAACGTGTCACTGTTTGGTGCGTATTTTGGGCTGGAGGAATCATCATAATCATAATTTTTCGAAAATAAAACTGGTCAAGCACTGAATTTTACTGGTGCTCGATATCGCGACATGATAACACAGTTTTTTCTGCCTTAATTGGATGATATTGATGTGGACCACATGTGGTCTTATGAAGACGGTACCACATGCCATGGAGCCCGTGAAACAATTTAATTACTGCATGAGACATTTCCAGGCCGTGTACTTTCTTCTTTCGGTGATAAGAATTGGCCCCCTAGATCGTGTGATTTAACACCATTGGATTTTTTTTTATGGGGATATTTAAAGTCAAAGGTCTATGCCAACAAGCCCACAAGCACGCGTGCATTGAAGAAGAAAATTTAACGTTGCATCTACAAAATCCAGCCACATTTATGCAGCATGGTCATGGAAAAGAGTACGTAATTGCCAGCGAAGCCGTGAAGGCCATTTTCCCGATGTGTTACTCCATACATAACCCTATCCTGTGTACTTAACGATTCAATAGACTAATAACAATTTAAAGAAGAAAAAACAGTGTTTTTTATTTCATTCAAATCTTGCGTTAATTTTGGGACAAGCTTTATTAGCAGTAAAAAGAAGAGTAAGAAAAAGTTGGCAACAAACAAAAGCTTCCACAACTAACTTGAATAAAAGGATTTACTGATATACAGAAAATAAAAAAGAATCAATAAACATCCACCTAAAAGCAATAACAAACAAATAAGGGTCCAAATCCAATAAAAGCAGACATGTAGTATTTGTAAATTATTCAGACTTTTATAGCAAATATTTCAACCAACGAACAATAAGAAGAGGAAGAACAGATGATATTGTCAGAAGAAAAAAAGACACTAAACTAACTGCACCTAAAGAAATATCAGCTATAACAGGCCATGAAACAAATTCAAAAAAAAGCGCCAGGATTTTGATCTTAGGATTAAGCTAAATATAACATTAATGGTGTCTTAAGATTAAAATATATTTTAAATATATGGAAATTTGTAGAGGTAATAATAATACCTTAAGCTGGAAAATCTAATACTGAAATTACAACATACACACCAATTTTATTACTGCCTACTAATCTCAAAAATGCACACAAAAATCATCAATGAAAGACTAAAAATTATTATGGACAAAAATTAATAATACCAGCGCAGCATTTTGGAATTAGATAGAAGCACCCTATTATTGATCAAAAACACCGATTAACAGCCATAATTGAAAAGCGTCGGGGGAAAAAAGTGTGCACAACAGTATTCCTAAACATAAAACAAGTACAATAATCAAGTGATGTTCAAGCTCCGCAAAATACAAGGTGCGGCAAAAATAATTCCCACGTTTTAAAGGGGGATTAAAAAAATGATAGGAGGTATCCCTAAAAACTTTTTATTTCCTAAATGCCTTCTCGGCCAAGGACCGAGGCCGATGTTTGAAAAACTTAACCTTGAGGCACCCCCACAAAAAAAGTCACTGGTGCTAAATCATGCGGGCGCGATGGCCACGGTACTGCCTCGCGTAATGAGATGACTCGATTTGGAAACAATTTCTGAAAAATGTCGCGGGGTAGGCGTGCTGTATGGGCCCCATCCCGTTGAATACACAGCATACATATTTTCCCATCCACTGGTACACATTTTTAATCTAATTTTTGATCAAGAAAGTTTTTTAAATGTATCCCCTTCTTCCTTTTCTTGTCAAACTTGGTTACGTTCAATATTTTCTCAAAGAATTTCATTTCTATAGCGCTTTAATCTACCGACTTTTAATTGCTTTTAATATATTTGGTGTTACTTGTAGCTGTCGTTGTCTTTCACAGTTTTGGTCTGCGAATGCTGCCGATGAAGTTATATAAAGTGCTGCATTTTTTTTAATTTTTGCTTTTATTTGTTTTTTAAACACGTTTATATGATCTGTAGTTTGTCTTTTACTTCTCTTTGTTCTTCTTATAATTTATCTTCTATTTGTTGTCTAGTCTTATTTCTAAAATTTTGTTGTACACTTTGTACATCCGTGCTAAACAAGTGTAGTTTTCGCATCCTTATTTATGTATTAAAACGAATGCATTTGTTCCCCAATCTGTTGAGATACTTGCCCCTTTAATTGCCATGTTGCATATCTCAGTTGTTCATACTTGATTAATTCTGATGTAATTTTGTCCGGTCCGCCCGCTTTTTCCGTTTTCAGTTATTTCATTACATTTACCACTTCGTCAATATAAATTTCTATTTCTTCGTCTTGTATTTGTATTTCATCTTTTCCATTTGTTGTTGTTCTTGCTTTTCTGTCCATGTTTTTCTTTACTAAGAATTTTTCTTTGTAATGTTCTCTTCATATTTTTACTATAGTTTCTGTTTCAGTTAATATCGTCCCATATTCTGCTATTTGTTTTTCTCTAAATTCTTCCCACTTTTTTTTGTACTTTTTGTGCTCTTGCTGTTGTTTGTTACTTTCTTTACATCTTGTTGCCGTATCTATCAAAAGTGTTTTTTAGTGCAATCAATATTTTGATTATTATGATGTTTGTTATTTTTTATTTTTATTTTGTTAGTTCGTCTGTTATTCTTTGCTTCTATTTTTTTTAACCTTTCTTATTTTTTTTTTCTTCTTCGTTTTGTTTTTAAAGTCATTATCTTTGTTCTTGTTAATACTAGTTTCTAGTCAGTACCTAGTTCCGCTTTTTTATTTTTTTTATCATTTGTACTATGTTCGCCATCTCCTAGGTGTATGTTATGTCTTTCATGCTCCTGGAATTCCTTTCTATATCTTCGTTTGTGTAGTAAAAAAATATAAATTATTTGAAAAATAAGTTACCAATTATTAAGATCTTTCATATGCAAAAGTTTGTCCTTCTTGGTCCATTGCTGTTCCCGCTTTTTTATCCGTCTATTCCTGTGCTTTAGTGACCCATTTCCAAGTAGTCTATGTTTATTAATAAAGTAAGGTTTTACTTTATAATGTTTCTGTTTATTTTATCTGTAAATTCCAATTCCTTATTTTCATCTCTTTTGTCTCGGTTTCTTAGAGCCTCTATTGTTTCGGTTCCCTAGACTAAGGTGTATGTGTTCCTTATATATTCTCCAATAAACAATTAAATTTTTTACAAAAACACAGACATCTTGTATATAAAAAAATATTGCCACTGCCAAAGTGAGATATCATTTTTTAATATCAGTATCAAAATTTACAATTTTACATTTAATTTTTGACAATAATAACAATAATTTGTGTATAGGTATCTGGAAAAAAAAATTTAATAATATGTATTTTAGACATTACTTTATTGGAAAATAGTTAAAATCGGTTATTTTTGATCCCCGAGGCATATTATTATTAATGCGGGACACGGGACACGGGTCAATCATTTGCATTGTACCACCAGTTAATGTACTAATAGATTCATAATTATTCGCATGTTTAGTGTAAAATTATATATTCATAGATAAATAGTATAGACACATCGGAATTGATTAATAACCACGTGACCGCGTAGGTAAACAACCCATACGACATTTGACATTTAATGGTGGTAATCCTGTTAAATTAATCAGATATTGATATATTTTATTTATTTGCGTTAGTTGTATTGACAGTAAAAGTTTATTTGTATTTTATCTGTGTAAGTATCCTGGCCGACCAGTTTAGCCATCTGCGCTGTGGAAAGAAGAGAGACACCACCACTTCAAAAATAAAATCTCGATTTCGAAAACTTTTGCTATTACTATACTTTTTTTTACATCGCTTATAAAATTGATATATTCACATTTAAATGTGCCTTATTTTTTATGTAATACATTAACGTTTTGATAATAAACGTAATCTAAATTTGATTTATTGTTAAAAGTTAAATTACCCGGCAGCGTTTTTCCTTTTATACAAAAGTAAATTTCATTTGTATCGGGTGCAAAGTAAGTGTCAGTATGAAATAAATGAAATTTTGCATCAACATATACAGGTTTTTAATTTAAAAAAGACCAGACTTGACACATATAATAATGGCATTGAAGATAACTTGTCGTAAGGTGAGCGATGTTATTTAATAGAATTGTATCTTGAATAGAATATCCACGATATGGCGAAAATGCGACAGAAACTTGACGGGTCTATTCAGGATTTCCTATAGGACATGAAAAGGCATCGCTGAATGTTTCAATTTGTTTTATTAGTAGTGTAACTTTTTTATTAAAATAAAGTTATGAAGGTTGAATACATTTCTGTATACAGTGCGTCCGAAATGTAAAAAATAAATAAATAAAAAGATCACAAAAACGTTTTTAAAAGGTTGCTCATTTTTTTTTAAATAATCCTTAATAATTAGCACATTTTTTTTGGAGAAGAAACAAAAAGTATATGAAGATCACCTTTCAGTTGTAGCCACATTTGTATATCTGTTATGAACGAAGTGATTAATCAGGGCAATGTAATAAATTCTTATGTATGCATTATATTTTATTACATTGACTGATCATTATAAATAGTGCTATAATATAGCTGGACACTTTAATAATTTTGTCGATTAATACTTCTCGATAGTATTTTAACTGACGCTTTTTAGATATCTTTACACTCTTTGGTGCATTGATCATTTTACAAAATGACAATAGTGAACAATTTGCCAATAATATTGTCAAAGAACTTTGTAGAATTGGTCCGAGTTAAAATGGTACATGAAAAACCCAGGCACTATCAAAGTCAAGGTTCAATGAAACGAGCAAATCAAGACATAGAAAAGCTCTGGTTGATATTAACACTGAGGAAGAGATAGATGCTTCTTAAAAAAATAGCATAACATACAGTCTTAAGTACTGAACGTCCTAATTTATAATAGAAATGCAGACTGTTGTAACTCGGCCCAAGCAATACCCTCTTCCTCTGTATATTTAACTAGATAACATATTTACCAAAAATAAAAAATATTTATCTCTTTGTGACAAATGATGCCACTTAACAAAAATACTGCATGACGTCTAAAGTATGGGCGATAAGATTAGATCATGAAGTTAAAATGGTTACTGCTTCTGCAGCAGGAATGGACGTAACTGTGCCCATCACCGACAACCAGAAATTCCGCCTTAATATCGAAATATAGTAAATGATAAAGTTCCTCTACATCTAAGTGTGAAAACACTCAGTTATTCCTTAATTTTATTAACTTAATAATATCAATAAATAAAGTAAAGTAATAAAAGAATATAATAAAAGAAGAAAACTGGTTTAATCACTCTGCCAATTGGTTACACAATTTTAGTTTAATGCCCCGCAATTTAATAACTAATAGAAAGATGTATTTCACTGCCCTTTATTTAATTAAATGAATATTTTAATAACAACCCCAAAGCCCGAAAGACGCCGTTTCTTAAAGATGTAAGAACTAGTAGAGAAATGATATTTCACAAAAAAGCAAAGAAAACTGATAAGCAACTCAATACATCCAATATTACCTGACGTTGCAAAATATGAATCATATTTCTTACTTATTAGGCACGTTCACCCACTTCTAAGTTAGGGATACGTTTTAAAGCAAAACAAATATTTGGGTCAAATGACAAGGGTATCCCAGCGCGATGAAGACTTGCTTTGCAAACCGAAAGGAACAATTATTTTTAAGGGGTTTAGAAAGGTCGGTATAAAAAATCTGTGCACTTAAGGGGAAAGAATGGTTAAACAAAAAATACTTTTCGTTTAATCTGTGTCATTTGTTTTATTGAAGTCTAAAGATTTACCAACATGCGTTTACTATTGTTATTTTTATTACAGCACTATATAAAATCAAAAATATTGGAACAAATTTATAGCAAAAAAATGAATAAAAGTCTTATTTATTGAGTTTCAAACTCTTGAGAATTTTAGCTTTTTTATTCGTTCGTAAAAAAATAAGAAATTCAAATAATAAATAGAAATACGTATATTAAAATGGTCAAGAGCTCTGTCCCCACTCTGTCTTTCGGTGTGAAAATTAATGACATTAAGACAAGTTGTGTGTAATTTTTTTGTTTTTGTCTCTCATCATCACACAATTTACAAAGAAATTAGTCAGCGAGAAAAATAAAATTTTATTCTAACTCATCAACTAACTCATTTTTGTACGTTTTCCTGCTTTCGGGTTAGGGTCGCGTTTTATTGGTTGTTGTCAAGTTTTGCTTGTCATTGCATGGAGAATTTTCAAAGCAGAAAAGATCAATGACCATGTATAAGATTAAAATCCTATATTGGATGCAAAACAATTTAAAACAAATTTTGTTCTCGTCATTTTTTAAAATTTAACATTTTACAAACTCATCCTTGTTTGTTGCTAAGGAATGTTTTATTATATTTATTTTCATCAAATAGCAGAGACATTATAATCATGTGATAATTAATGCAATAGGTTAAATATCTATGGGAGTTATTGCCAAGGCCAACATACATTTCACAACAAAATGAAGTTGCAGACACATACTGCCAACCTAGTTCTAATTGGCTGATAATTAGTGAAATATAGTTACGTTTCTACTAAAAGTAATTAGTATGTTTTAAATTCGTAAATGGAAGTCGTGTGGTGATCACATCTCCATTTTTTTTAGATATTTATACTATCTTTAAATTAGGATTACCGTTTCGAAGATATCGTCGATCGTAATACTTTGAAGGCGTCGCGGCACCAAACGAAGCGTTGGCCAGCGTCGTGACTCCCTAATGCAGGTAGAGCCAGTACACCTTCATTATAATGTGTAAAAGGTTGCAGATCGTGTGTTGACTGAAAATGGGTCATTTAGATACCATTCGATTTGGGCAGTTGTATTTTATACTATCGCAGTAAAATGTTCTGACCCATGTGTTTGATGGCCCATATGGCTAAAATAGAGCGGCCAATTTTATTTAAAATTGTACAGTATATTTATAAGCTACTTACCAATTTGTGGAAAAAAAACCATATTTTACTACATTTTACTACATTTTTTTCAATAGTTACTTTTAAAATATCATAATTTAATTATTTTTCAAAATAATAAATAATTAAAAATACATAGCTCAAACCTTTTCGAAGAAGCTGTCTCTGCTGAATTTTCAAAAATAAAATTAACTTTTCTGACTAATTATTTAACGTGAAATCATTTTAATTCGCAAACTATGCGAGGGTTTAAAAAATTTTCTATGTAATTGGTAAAGAAATATTCTCAAGTAAGAATTGTTATAATATATTACTTTAATTGTGTTTCTTAATTTTTTTATTGTTAATTAAATGTATTACTATTGTTAAACAAAGATGAACGTAGTCTACATATAGGCCTGGCCGTGGCAAGTACCGAGCGGCAAATCCATATCTCTTATTTATATGTACTATGCATTTCTTTATTAATTAGTTACACCGCACTATTTCACCGACAAATATATCTGCATCTTTTTTTTTTTCTTAAAATATATTGCTTTATACAACCCCCTAAAATAATTATCTTTTGAAACTGTTTCACAAAGCAAGTTACATATTTTTTTTTTCTAAATAATGCAAAAACAGTTTTTCCAATATTTTTTTAAACAAGAGAATTGATGTAAGGCGAGAATTTTGATTGTAATTTTTTTTTAATAATTACAAAAATGTCTTTTTTTCCCATAAATACTTTCTTGATAATTAATTTTTCAATATATGTATTAGTAGAATATAATATTTTGCTCTAATATGTTAACTTCTATTTAGAAATTTATTAAATGACCTGAGTATAAATAAATTATTTTTATAGTGCAGCTTGAAAACTTTAAATTACTTAAATAGTTTTTAAGATATAGGTCTTCAAAATGAAGGGTTAGAACTTTTTACTCAGATAGTAGTGGTAAATGGTAGTAGTTTGGTTTTCTAATTATTGTTATAAATTAAAAGTATATAAAAAAATGTAAATGCAAATCAATATAAATTGTTTATCAGGTAATTATCAGGTAAAAAATTATTAGTAATTTAACACGCAATTTATTAAAAATAGGATAATATAAACATTAAATACATATATAATAGCTTAAACAACCTTTTCATGGTCATAGGCCTGAAATGTAGCATTTAATAAATAATCTATTTATGTTAAAGTAAATAATGACACAAATCATTATCCTCTAAAACTAGACATTGCTAAATTTAGCCGTTAATAGGGATTTGTGGAGCAAAATAAATGTGTATACGGGGAAGATGATGCAACAAACACAGATTTTTGCTATTTTAATCTTTCTATCAAGCTCGTTAAAATCTTGATAAAGCACGTAATAAAAATTGTTCATTCGAGCAAAAAATAATAATTAAACAAAGTCACGCGATAATTGTAACATTTGTTAAAAATAAACAATAAAAAAGCATTTTCTTTCAACATGTATTGTTTATTTATATTTCAGCAAATTAGATTTATGGCTTTGTTATTGCAAAAATATATAAATTATTTATAACATTTTTTAATAAATTTTAAATCTAATGCGGCACGCAAAGATATAATTATCCTTTATTGGCAACTTCAACCTAACAATATACACTAAAAAAACGTATATACAAATACAGGGTTAACTGAACTAAAAGGTTTTGGAATAATTATAATTTTTTTAGATTTTGCTGTAGACGAAATTTATTGGTTAAATTTTTTTTTATAAATACATAGCATATTATTATTCACGTTCAGAAGTTTAAATCTGGCATATGATGACCATTGTTGATGTCGTTGAAGAAAATCGGTCTCCATTCCTTTCAAAAACGAAAAAAGAAAGAAATCCACAATGCATTCGCTGCCAGAACTATGGACACACCAAAAACTATTGTTTAAAACAACCCCGATGTGTAAAATGTGGACAAACGCATCTTACAAATGAATGCAATAAACCGCATGAACCACATCCAAAATGTGCCTTATGCGAAGGTAATCACCCAGCAAATTACAAAGGCTGCTCTGTATATAAAGAAATAAAACAACGCACATTCCCTACTCTCGGGCCAAAACAGCAAAAAACTCCAGCTCCCACTATTGTAATACCAGCGACTCTACCGCAACCACCCGTCTCTAAAATCAACCCAGAAATCTCATATACTCAAGCTTCGACAAACCAAAAGCAAGAATCGATTCCCTCCAACAATATGCAGCCAGCTCTAACGCAAAATAACTATCTCCAAGAGATGATGCTCCAACTAATGAGATGCATGGATACCATGTTTGATCTCATTACCGAACTCGTCAAGAAACTAAAATGATGATTCAGACCCTCAAGATCGCAGCCTGGAACGCAAATGGCTTGGCCCAACACACCCAAGAGGTAATATCATTCATTAAA
>JARJDX010039996.1:0-18788 GCA_030264735.1 Gymnusa sp. GC000175
AAAAATTATAATTCAAACAGATTTACTTAAAAGGTAAGTCAAGTTTAAATTTAAGTAGCAATCTCTGCGTCGGTGTGATATTATTCAGCGCTCAAGAATGGTAAATGGTTTAATATTTAGTTCTCGCGCTCCAGCATGTAACGCATTTTTAATATTATAATAATATCCTTTTGCCGAAAGAGTTGTACTTATGACCTTTGTAATGTAGCGGTAGAGAATAGAGTTATTTTAACTTCACATCCGACAAACAATGAAGAACATTCAATTGTAACCTTGTAAAACACGAAGTGCGCTGAATATTATTTCTTTTCACCAATCGGGCTTTTAATACTTTTCTAATCACGTACTTGAAAGCGATCCGTACAATTTATGAACTAATGACTTGTTAATGTTGGAAAGCAACAAAAAAATCTACTGCTAGTTATACAATACTCGAATGTTACAAAATGAGGATGTCGCGGGATCAACCATTAAATTTACTTCATTTTAATATGAAACATGCCTTGCTTATTCACAAGGAGACGAAAGTTATGTGAAAAAAACGAAAAAGTCATGGCCAACTCGATGAAATAAATGTAATGGCGATTATTTGAAATAATTCGTGCGGATGTGTGAATAAAATTTGTTCCTTGTTATAATGCTTTTATTAATTTTGAAATAACTCGTGAGGATGTATCAATAAATTTCCTTATTAGCATACTTGATAATTTTTTTAATTTTATTCAAAATAATTATGCTTAAAAATCAAATTTATGCTTTTTTTAAATAAAAAATTACCCAAATTAATTTTTTTGAGATACAAAACTTAAGTTTTTAGAGATTTTAAAATTGAGTTTTTGGTGATGTATAAATTAAGTTTTTGGAAATCTCAAAATTGAGTTTTTGCAGATGTAAAAGTTAAGTTATTATTGATCTTAAAATTTAGTTTTTAGAGATGTAAAAATTTTTGGAGTTATAAAAATTGAGTTTTTGAGATGTAAAAATTGAGTTTTTGAGATGTCAAAATTAAGTTTTTGCAGATGTAAGAACAGAGTTCTCAGAAATCTCAAATTCAAGTTTTTTTGAAATGTAAATATTGAGTTTTTGGAAATGGACAAATTGATTTTTTTAGAAATATTTAAATTGAGTTTTGGGAAATGAAAGAATTGAGTTTTTAGAGATTTCAAAATTAAGTTGTTGGATATGTAAAATTTTGGTTTTTATAATTTCTAAAATTGAGTTTTTGGAGTATTATAAATTAAGTTTTTAAAGATCTTGAAATTGAGTTTTGGGAAATGAAAGAATCGAGTTTTTAGAGATTTCAAAATTTAGTTGTTGGATATATAAAATTTTAGTTTTTATAATTTCTAAAATTAAGGTTTCGGAGTAAGAAAAATAGAGTTTTTAGAGATCTTAAAATTGAGTTTTGGGAAATAAAAAATCGAGTTTTTAGAGATTTCAAAATTAAGATTTTGGATATGTAAAATTTTAGTTTCTAAAACTGAGTTTCTGAAGTAATAAAAATTGAGTTTTTAGAGATCTTAAAATTGAGTTTTTGGAAATGAAAGAATCGAGTTTTTAGAGATTTCAAAATTAAGTTTCTGGATATGTAAAATTTTAGTTTTTATAATTTCTAAAATTGAATTTTTGGAGTAAAAAAAAATAGAAATTTTTGAAATCTAAAAATTATAAAAATTTAGTTTTTAGAGATGTGACATGTGAAAATTGAGTTTTAAGAGATCTCAAAATTGAGTTGTTGCAAATGTAATAATTGAGTTTTTAGGAATGTGAAATTTAGGTTTTTGGAGATCTTAAAATTAAATGTTTGAACATGTAAAACTTGAGGTTTTGAAAATCTAAAAAGTTAGTTTTTGGATGTAAAAATTGAGTTTTTGGGATATAAAAATAGATTTTTTGAAGATGTATATAGTTTTTGGAAAACCTAAAATCAAGTTTTTTTGAAAAATTAAAAATTTAGTTTTTGAAAATCCCAAAATTAGGTTTTTGGTGATGTAAAAATTAGGATTTTGGAAATTTTAAAATTGAGTTTTTGGAGATGTAAAATTAAGTTATTAAAAGTCGCAAAATTAAGTTTTTAGAGATGTAACAATTTTTAGAATTAAAAACATGAGTTTTCGAGATGTAAAAATTGAGTTTTTGCATATCTAAAAACTGAGTTCTAAAAAATCACAAATTCAAGTTTTCTGGAAATGCAAAATTGAATTTTTGGAAATGAAAAAATTAAGTTTTTAGAAATCTTAAAATTGAGTTTTGAGAAATAAAAGAATTGAGTTTTTAGAGATTCCAAAATTATATTTTTGG
Source organism: Gymnusa sp. GC000175 (assembly GCA_030264735.1). NCBI lineage: Eukaryota > Metazoa > Arthropoda > Insecta > Coleoptera > Staphylinidae > Gymnusa > Gymnusa sp. GC000175. The sequence goes on from JARJDX010039996.1 coordinate 2,302, forward strand.
ATATATAAAATTTTGGTTTTTATAACTACTGAAATTGAGTTTTTGGAGTAATAAAAATTGAATTTTTAGCGATCTTAAAATTAAGTTTTGGGAAATGATAGAATCGAGTTTTTAGAGATTCCAAAATTAAGTTTTTGGAAATATAAAACTTTAGTTTTTATAATTCCCAATATTAAGTTTTTGGAGTAATAAAAATTGAGTTTTTGAAGATCTCAAAATTGAGTTATTGAATATGTAAAAATTGAGTTTTTGGATCTGAAAATTAAATTTTTGAAGATGTAAAACTTGAGGTTTTGGAAACCTAAAAATTTGATTTTTCTTAATTTCCAATATTGAGTTTTGTGAGTAATAAAAATTGAGTTTTTGCAGATCTCAAAATTGGCTTTTTCAAGATGTAACAATTGAGTTTTTAAAATTTTCAAAATCAATTTTTTTGGAAATTTAACAATTTACCTTTCGAAGATTAAAAAATTTTTGGAGATGTAAAAATTAGGTTTTTAGAGATCCTAAAATTAAGTTTTTGGATCTCAAAATTAAATTTTTGAAGATGTATTACTTGAGGTTTTGGAAATCTAAAAATTTGATTTTTATAATTCCCAATATTGAGTTTTTGGAGTAATAAAAATGAGTTTTTGGAGATCTCAAAATTGGTTTAAGATGTAAAAATTGAGTTTTTAAAAATTATTTTAATTAAATTTTTGGAAATTTAAAAATTTAGTTTTTAAAGATTTAAAAATTTTTGGAGATGTAAAAAATGAGTTTTTAGAGATCCAAAAATTGAGGTTTTGGATTTCAAAATAGAATTTTTAAAGATGTAAAACTAAAGGTTTTGGAAATCTAAAAATTTGGTTTTTAAAGATGTAAATATTGAGTGTTTAAGACATAAAAATTGATTTTTTGGAGATATAAAAATTGAGTTTTTGGAAATCCTAAAATCGAGTTTTGGGAAATGAAAAAAATGTGTTTTTAGAGGTTTCAAAATTAAGTTTTTGAGATGTAAAATATGAATTTCCATAATTCCTAAAATTGATTCTTTGGAGATATAAAAATTGAGTTTTTAGTTATCTTAGAATTGAGTTATTGCAGATGTAAAAATTAAATTTTTATAGATGTGAAAATTGAGTTATAGAGATGTGAAAATTGAGGTATTAGAGATCTCAAGCTTGAGTTATTAAAGATGTAAAAATTGACATTTAAGAGATGTGAATTTTTAGAGATCTTAAAATTGAGTTTTTGAAGATGTAAAACTTGAGGTTTTGGAAATTTAAAAATTTAGTTTTTGACAATATAAAAATCGAGTTTTTAGGATATAAAAATTAATTTTTTGGAGATGACAAAATTGAGTTTCTAAAGATCTCAAATTCAAGTTTTTTGAAAATGTAAAAATTGAAGTTTTGGAGATGTAAAATTTGAGTTTTAAAAAATCTTATAATTGAGTTTTTGTAGATGTAAAAATTGAGTTTTTAGAGATCTTAAAATAAAAAAAGTAAAAATTTAATTCCTAGAAATATCAGTATTGAGTTTTTGGAGATAAGAATCGAAGATGAAGAATAAAAATATTTACTCCTAATATTTTTCAAAACATTTGTGCTAAAAACCAAAAAAAAATGCGGTTTTTGTTAAAAATCATACAAATTTCTTGTTGTAAAATGTTTAATTAATAATTATATTTTCATTTGTTTTTTTTTTATTATTTTGATATGCTTTTAATATCTGGAAAAATTTTCAGGTTTTCGTGGATTTCCAGGTTAGTTAAAAAATTTATTCAATCAAAATTTTTAATCTAAAACCATAAATTCACGACACATCATCACTGCTTTTTTTATTTAATAAAAACGCTTCATGTTAAATGTCTTTTCAACTAACTTGGATAAGGATCTTTAACTTTTAACATTTAAGGAGTCTTTTAATCGCTGCCGCGAAGGAATATTCTCATGGCAATAAAAGAAAAAAAAAATGCAAAAGTTCGAGAGTTTAAAAAGAAATTGAGAGTTTAAACAAAAAAGCACCTACACTGCATGGGTGAAGAGATAAAAAGCGATTGATATCAATATTCGTCCCCGTACCGCCGGGAATGATGAATATTGAGTTTTTGGAGATCTTAAAATTGAGTTTTTGTATATGAAAAAATTAAATTTTTTGAGATTTGAAAATTGTATTTTAGTTAAAATTTGAATTTTAAAAAATCTCTCAATTGAGTTTTTGTATATGAAAAAATTAAATTTTTTGAGATTTCGAAATTGTATTTTTGTTAAAAATTGAGTTTTAAAAATCTTGTATTGAGTTTTTGTATATGAAAAAATTAAATTTTTTGAGATTTGAAAATTGAATTTTTGTTAAAAATTGAGTTTTCAAAATCTCTTAATTGAGTTTTTGTATATGAAAAAATTAAATTTTTTGAGATTTAAAAATTGTATTTTTGTTAAAAATTGAATTTTAAAAAATCTCTTAATTGAGTTTTTGTATATGAAAAAATTAAATTTTTTGAGATTTGAAAATTGTATTTTTCTTAAAAATTGAGTTTCAAAAATCTTTTATTAATAGTTTTATTAAAAATTGAGTTTTAAAACTCTTAATTAAGTTTTTGTATATGAAAAAATTTAATTTTTTGAGATTTGAAAATTGTATTTTTGTTAAAAAGTGAATTTTAAAAAATCTCCTAATTGAGTTTTTGTATAAATGAAAAAATTAAATTTTTTGAGATTTGAAAATTGTATTTTTCTTAAAAATTGAGTTTCAAAAATCTTTTAATTGAGTTTTTGTATATGAAAAAATTAAATGTTTTGAGATTCGAAAATTTAAGTTTTGATAAAAATTGAGTTTTGAAAATCTCAACTGAATTTTTGTATATAAATTTTTTTTTTGTTTTTTGAGATTTAAAAATTGAAGTTTTGGTAAAAATTGAGTTTTGAAAATCTCCTAATAGAGTTTTTGTATATGAAAAAATTGTAAAAAATAGAGGTGTGATCACCACACGACTTTCATTTATGAGTTTAAAACAAAAATGAAAGTAAAATAAATGCTAAAAAGAATTTGTATTGACTTTTTCAATAAATTGTTAACAAATTAGCGAAAAATTTTCAATAAATTTAAAAAAATCATTTTTTATCGTTCAATTTATTGTCAATACTTTTTTTTCAAATACAATCATCAATAATTTTTTATTCAATTAACACACAACAAAAATATAACAAATACGTGGATTTATTAAAAACTTTCAATTTTACTTTTCCGCAAAGGAAAGTCGAGTGGAGCGCACTCCAAATTTTTAAATTAATTTTTTCAACTTTTTTAAAATATTCACATAAATTAAATTAATTTAATAAGATGTGTATAAAACTTATTCCATTTTTATGAAATTTTATAATATTTTTAATAATAATAATAATAATAATTTTTAATAATAAAGTTTTATGCTTATTAACATATTAAAAACCATTAATAATATTTAAATGAATATAATTAATGACTAACACATATAATTATATGCATAAATTTTAGAAAGACCTACCTTCAAAAACTCGTTTCCTAGTTCTGAATCGACGCAGGCGCATCTGAAAATAAACGTAGAACAGTTAGTCGCTTAAAATATATTTTTTTTCAGCGCACATCCTAAAACGTCGTGCATCGTAAAAGCTTATCAAGACTCGATCTCATTAAAAAGCAATCAAATCTTTGCGAGTCTTGAGCGAAAAATCAAAAAAATTGGAAATTTAAGAGACGAGTGGTCGTAAAGATAAAAAGTTTAAGATCCTTTGGAAGATGCGATGTAGAAAACGGGTTAAAATTATTTTCATAAATGTGGAAATTGAAGTTATTCATGAGTTTTATGCTTAATTTGTTAAGGAATTACTAATAACAGTTTGTGGTCTATCCGTCGCAGTCCTGCTCTACACGCGTCGATTGGCTAGGGACATCTTTACAGCACTGCAACCCAATTATATCTTTTATACTAGCTTAAGGATAAAACATTTTTGTGTTTTGCACTTCCTAATTTTATTAAACTACGTTAGGTTTGTTTTAAGGACGTGTTAGTTAACTAAAAAAAAATAATCTTGAAAGCAGCTTATTAAAAAATATTTTAACGTTGAACTACGTCTTTTCCGTCGGCATGGGGGACATAAAATGTGTAACGAAAAATCCGTCACGAAAAATGCGTAACGAAAAACGCGTCACGAAAAATTTTTGCGAACCGCCATCTATCAAAAATATATAAAACTTTTTATCGGCTCTGTATACTCATAATCGTGATTTTTTTTGAATATTTCGTGAGATGTTGACGTTTTGAGTTCCTCTGAACAAGAATTGACCAAAGTTGCTACAAAATGTAATTGTTTTATTGGATGAAATCGATTTTTCGCTTACGGAAAAGTCACTCCAATTTTTTTTAAATCATCGCTGCCTTTAATAAAGCAAAAAATGGTTAAGTCTCTTTAATAAAATGTAAAAATATCGTAGACGTTAATTTGTGATATTAAGTTAAAGACGATATTTAATACGATGCCTGCGGTCAGAGCAATCAAGCAGGCGATTCGTCATCTGTTCCTATGATATTCTTCAAGACACGCTTCTTGTTTGGTCATCTCTTAACATGTGCAGAAAATCATAACCGTTTTGAGCACGAACAGTACACCACTTGTTAAGAGAAAATTAAAAAATAAAAATAAAATACGAACAAAAACTAAATGACAAGTTCAGGATATATCTGAACTAAAGCACAAATCGTATGATAAAGCAAAGTATCAGATTTGAGTAAAATTAAACCAACAATTTGCGCACCCACTTATTTTTTCTCGATTTAAAGCACACACACACATCAGCGTAAGTAAGAAACTTAGTTAATTGCTCCATTATTGCAAGAATAAAGTACGAAATAATAGTTGAATTATCCATAATACAATTATAATAACATATTTTTTACCACAACAAACGCGCATAGGAGCCGGAAGGAAGTGCCCGATACGATCTGATCTAATCTGGAACTATCACCGCGTGCATAGATATAGCTAATAACAAATAAAAACAAAACAGTATTTCAAATAAAAATTTCATGCTTATTTCCATTGTTTTTCTGTGTGCAATTATAACATACATGAAATTATTGTAAAAATAATTTCAAAATGTCGAAATCACTATATTTACTTCGACAGGATAGGTAAATGATCAATTTTTGCTTAAAAGATCTCAGAACGTTAAAATAATATAAAATCTCAAAAAAAATTGCAACATTACTATACTTTCCGATTCAGAAAATGGTTAATTCTGGTTTAGAAGAACCCAGAACCTCGAATTCTTATGAAATTTAAAAAAAAATCAACGCATTTCCTTCTACGGTAAAGGAAATTGGTCAAGTTTTGTTTGGAGGTCCTTTAAACGTCGAAATCTAAAAAAAAATGCAACATTACTCTACTTTCCGTTTCTGAAAAAGGTTAATTATGGTTTAGAGGAACTCTCAACGTCGAAATCTTATAAAATTTCAAAAAAATTTAACGAATTTCCGTCTACGGAAAGGAAAATGGTCAAGTTTTGTTTGAAGGACCTTTAAACGTCAAAATCAAAAAAAAAATTGCAACATTACTCTACTTTCCGTTTTTGAAAATGGTTAATTCTGGTTTAAAGGAACTCACAACGTCGAAATCTTATGTAATTTTAAAAAAATTCAACGAATTTCCTTCTACGGAAAGGAAAATGGTCAAGTTTTGTTCGGAGGACCTTTAAACGTCGAAATCTTATGAAATAAAAAATGAAAATATTGCGTCATTAATATATTTTACTTCTATAGGAAAGGACCTCAAAACGTTAAAATCTTATAAATTTTTAAAAAAATTGCACGACTACTTTACTCTTCCTTATCAAGAAAAGTAAAAATGATCGATTCTTGTTTATTTAATCTCAAAAAGTCGAAATCTTATGAAATCTTAAAAATGAAAACTGCCGGATTACTATACTGTACTTCTAGGGGGAAAAAATGTTCAGTTCTTGTTTAGGAGACCTCAAAACGTCGAAATATTATGAAATCACGAAAAATCAAATCAAAGAAAATTGCACGTTTACCTTAGTTTTCTTCAACGTAAACGAAAAATTATGAATTCTAGTTTAAAGGACCTCAAAACGTTAAAATCTTATAAAATTTCAAAAAAATTGCACAACTACTTTACTTTCCCATATCAAGAAAAGTAAAAATGATCGATTCTTGTTTATTTAATCTCAAAAAGTCGCAATCTTATGAAATCCCAAAAATGAAAACTGCCGTTAAACTATACTGTACTTTTAGGGGAAAGAAAATTGTCAATTCATGGTTAGGAAACCTCAAAACGTCGAAATATTATGAAATCACGAAAAATCAAATCAAAGAAAATTGCACGTTTACCCTAGTTTCCTTCAACGGAAAAGAAAAATTATGAATTCTAGTTTAAAGGACCTCAAAACGTTAAAATCTTATAAAATCCCAAAAAAGTTGCTCGATTACTAGACTTTCCTTCTACGATAAAGTAAAAAATTATCGCACAACTTTTACGGTTTGCAAAAGACCTAAAACCATCCCGTGTTACGCAGGAACATGCGCACTTTTAATTAAATTTGAACGTTTTATGAGGCTTTAATGGCCACTGAAAAATTTAAATTGGTTTCATGCAGCTTACGCACTTCAGTTCCGTATTAGTTTTAGAATCGAAGATCGCCATCGGGCAGGTTTTAAATACGTTTTTATTAACGCTTAATATCTCTCTTAAAAAAAAAATATTCTCTCCGTGTTTTCAACCTCTTTAACACTTTGTTTCGAAAAACTAGTTTGGAATTTATTACAACAACTAGGAACAACTTTATTATTTAATTGTAAAACATAAAATATTTAGCGTAAAATTAATTACAAAGTTGGCCTTGATCGATTAATCAAAATTGAGAAATGAGGTTATGTTAGGTTAAATGTGGTAGGATACGTTAGTCCTTTTTTAGAACCTTAGTTGATCGTTGTTAAACTAGAATTAGGCTTTTTAGTCTTCTGCGTTGAAGTAATTTAATATTTTGTAAGTTGTAGACCTCTTCACGTGAGGAGTATATTAGCTTCACAAAATCAGTATTAAGTTTTAATTTAATAAAAATTTAGATATTTTAATAACATACTCATGTGCTGAAAAAAAAATTTTTAGTGTTTATTTCAAATATTTAAAAAAATATAAAATTATAGGTTATCCTAAAGATAAATAATTGTTTTGTTAGGTTAGTTTGAGGTTATGTTTGTCTGAAAGATTAAATTATTGTTAGGCTAGGTTAGGATTTTTTTTAAGGTTAGGTTTGTGTTATTGATTGTCATTGCGTATTTTAAAAATCACTTCCATATTAATTATTCAAACGAATGTTTTCCTTTTCAATTTGATAATTATTCAACCTAATAAGTAAATCTACTTAGTAAAGTAATTATCCTGAATTTAATTATAAGAAAATAAAAATTGTTTCGTTGGATTAATAGTTGGTAAATAAATTGCGCAAGCTGTTAAGTGAAGCAAAAAAAAATTGGTTGAAAACAAAGGTGTTCCCATACATATATAGAGAAAAGAGAACCAGCTTAATGGTGAAATTATACAGAATCGATCGGACTGTGTATTGATCAGTTTTCGAGGAGCCACGACGTGTTTTATATTACCTGAGCACAGAACATAATTTTCTAATGAAGAACGCTAAGTAATAAAAAAAAATGCGTGCTAGCCTAAAACAAAAACTAGCAAATTTTAAAGGAAAAAATGTCCAAAAAAATTATCCATAAATTGCACTGAAAAAATATTTAAATGTATATATGAACAAATTATTGGAACTAAAGTTGTGCCTCGAGGTATACCATGTCTAAACAAAAAAATAATTTTATCCGTAAATTCCACATAAAATAATATTTTAATGTATATAAACAAATTAAAATAAATTTATTGGAACCAAAGTTATGCCTCGAGGTATACCATGTCAAAAAAAAAATATTTATTTGTAAAATGCTCAGAAAAAAGAATTTTTTATGCGTAAATTGCACATTAAATAATATTTTAATGCATTTACACAAATTAAAATATTTTTATTGAAACCAAAGTTATGCCTCGAAGTATACCATGTCCAAAAAACAAATAATATTTGTAAAATGCAAAATAATTTTTTATCCGTTAGTTACACATAAAATAATATTTTAATGTATTTACACAAATTAAAATAAATTTATTGGAACCAAAATTACGCCTTGAGGTATACCATGCCCAAAAAAAAAATTTGTTAAATGCTCAGAAAAAATAAATTTTTATCCGTAAATTACACATAATATTATATTTAAATGTATTTACACAAATTAAAATAAATTTATTGGAACCAAAGTTACGCCTCGAGGTATACCATGTCCGAAAAAATAATATTTGTGAAATGCTCAGAAAAAATAATTTTTTATCCGTAAACTACACAATAAATAATATTTTAATGTATATAAACAAATTAGAATAAATTTATTGGAACCAAAGTTGTGCCTTGAGGTATACCATATAAAAAAAAAAGATAATATTTGTAAAATGCTTGGAAAAAATAGTTTTTTATCCGTAAATTACATAATAAATAATATTTTAATGCATTTATACAAATTAAAATAAATTTATTGGAACTAAAGTTATGCCTTGAAGTATACCATTTTCAAAGAAGAAAAAATATTTTTTTTTATTTGTTAATAACATTTTTCATACATTTTAACATAAGGTTGCAGAGACATACTGTCAATCTAATAATTTGCATGTCTCAAAATAAGCGAAAGTCTTGTGGTGACCACAGCTTGATTTTTTCCATAACAAATAAACTAATGCCTCTAAAACTTTTTTGATGATATAATTTTATCCAAATGATTTATATCTCAGTTAGTACATGCCCATAATAGTTTGAGGTCTTAATAATTCCCATGAAGTAAATTTTCTCGATTGCTTTATGTGAAAGAGAAAAAAAAACAGGAAACATTGCGGACTCGAAAAAAATAATAATAGGTGTGCGTGTACCCTTCTGGTAGGCATCTGCGGAAGTCCGTTAGAATCCCCGCTAATCTGCTCGCTATCTCTGATGGGATCGCGAGATAATCTATGTATGCGGCGGCCATTGTGGCTCTCAGTTAGTATGGCGGGCCAGGTGAGGGGTGAAAACTCACCTCCCTAAATAAATGTGTGTGCAATTTATTTATGGGGAGGATCAGATAAAAGCCTGCGCGCGAATAAAGAGAGGAACGCGCAGATGTATTTAATGTTGAATTGAAACGCGCGCTCTCACCCTAAATTCGTTTGTTTTTATGCGGGTTAATTTTTGTGATTTGTATATTTTGTTATCTACAAAGAATTAATTTTGGATAATTATCAACGTCAAAATAACCTTAAAATTGTGACAAATTTTTGACATTTTTTGGTTTTGTTAGTGCAGTTTTTCAATTGTTTAAAATAAACTTGATTTTGTTTTTTAATTTTTTATATAAATTTTCATTTTTAATAAATTAAGCTTGAAATAATTTATTTGGGACGATTAATAACATCAAAACTAACCTCAAAAATGCTTAATATTTCACTTTTTGCTATTTTTAAATTTTTAGTACATTTTCGGGATTTTTTTTAAGGAAATTTTAATTTTATTTTAAGTAAAGTCATAAACAATTAATTATGCCCAAAATTATTTATTTGGGACGATAATTAACATCAAAACTAACCTCAAAAAGTGCTTAATATTTCACTTTTTGCTGCTTTTGAATTTTTAGTACATTTTCTGGGTTTTTTTATAAAAAATTTTAATGTTCTTTTAAGTTAAATCATAAACAATTTCATTATCTNTTCTTTTAAGTTAAGTCATAGACAATTTCATTATCTATTAATTATGCCCAAAATCATTCATTTGGGACGATTATTAACATCAAAACTAACCTCAAAATGTGCTTAATATTTCACTTTTTAATATTTTTGAATTTTTAGTATATTTTCTGGTTTTTTATTATAGAAATTTTAATTTTCTATTAAGTAAAGTTATAAACAATTAATTATGCCCAAATTCATTTATTTGGGACGATTATTAACATCAAAACTAACCTCAAAAAGTGCTTAATATTTCACTTTTTGCCATTTTTTAATTTTTCGTACATTTTTTGGTTTTTTTTATAGAAATTTTAATTCCTTTTAAGTAAAGTCATAACCAATTTCATTACCTATTAATTATGCCCAAAATCATTCATTTGGGACGATTACTAACATCAGAACTAACCTCAAAAAGTGCTTAATATTTCACTTTTTGCTAATTTTGAATATTTAGTACATTTTCTGGATTTTTTTTATAGAAATTTTAATTTTTTTTTAAGTAAAGTCATAAAAAATTTCATTATCTATCAATTATGCCCAAAATCATTCATTTGGGACGATTTTTAATATCAAAACTAACCTCAAAATGTGCTTAATATTTCATTTTTTGATATTTTTGAATTTTTAGTACATTTTCTGTTTTCTTTTATGGAAATTTTAATTTTCTTTCAAGTAAACTTATAAACAATTTCATTATCTATTAATTATGCCCAAAATCATTCATTTGGGACGACTATTAACATCAAAACTAACCTCAAAAAGTGCTTAATATTTCACTTTTTGCTATTTTTGAGTTTTTAGTACATTTTTTGGGTTTTTTTTTATAGAAATTTTAATTTCTTTTAAGTAAAGTCATAACCAATTTCATTACCTATTAATTATGCCCAAAATCATTTATTTGGGATGATTATTAACATCAAAACTAACCTCAAAAAGTGCTTAATATTTCACTCTTTGCTATTTTTGAATTTTTAGTGCATTTTTTGTGTTTTTTTTTAATAGAAATTTTAATTTTGTTTTAGGTAAAGTAATAAACAATTAATTATGCCCCAAATCATTCGTTTGGGACTATTATTAACATCAAAACTAACCTCAAAAACGTGCCCAAAATTTTACTTTTTGCTATTTTTGCTTTTTCTTAGATTTTTTTGTAGAAAATTTAGATTTTTTTCAAATGTAGTCATAAATAATTTTATTATCTACAAATTGAGCCAAATATCATTTGTTTGTGACGATTTTTAAGGTCAAAATTAACCTCAAAATGGTACTTAAAAATTTATTTCTTTGCAATTTTTATTATTCTATGAATTTTTTCAGTTTTTTTTATGGAAATTTAAATTTTCTTTATTTAAAGTCACAACCAATTTTATTACCTGCAAATTAAGCCCAAAATCAATTATTTATGACAGTTTTAAACCCCAATATAACCTCAAAAATCTTCATTTTTTTATAATTTGACGATTTATTGCTAATTTTTTTGCGATTTTTTCCAAATTTACTGCTTTCTTTTCTAATTTTTCCAATTTTTTTTACAGCGTCGAGGATGTCTTCAGGACAAGTGTGCCGGCCCCATTTCCACGCCCCTTTACACCCGTGGTTATCAGACTCAAAGCCCTTGAATCATTCCAGTCCGTGGGTGCCGTTCGGCGGCGGAGATCCCGATAAATCGCAATCGCCGTCTTCAGTCCCAGTTTCACAACCTCACAATCTATTTTCGTTCCCGCCGACGCCTCCGAAGGACAGCACGCCGGATTCGATAGCGCCGGCCGGTGGGCAGGAGTATCAAAGTGCCGTCGCGGCGGCGATGGGCGCCTTCATGCACGAGAACCAGCAGAGCTGCGCTCTGGACATCAAGCCCTCCGTGGCGTCGAACAACAAACAACGTGAAGGTAGTGACTATGAGGGAACGTCAACAGGCATGTTCAATGGTAACTTTGAGAGCTCGTATGGCTCTGCGTATGGCCACGGTATTCATGGTGCAGTGTATTCGCCACAAAAGCAACAGTTTACTGGCCAAGGGGCACAATCTCCTAATAAACCACGCAACAAATCGAGAACTAGCGCCGGTAAGAATGGATTCGGAAACACCGATCACAAAACCTCTTTATTTTTATTTTTTTAACCAAAAAAAAAAAAACTTGCAAATGTGCTATTAAACTTATGATTAGGTTATGTTAAATAAGATTAGGTTATGTGAGGTTATCTACAAATTGCTATTTCATCAACGAAGAACAAAAAATTAAATTTTTTAATTTTAAGAAATATTACTTTTAACATAACCTATAAATTTAAAAAGTGTAATTAAAGTTAGGTTAAGTTAAATTAGATTAGGTTAGGTTATCTAAAAATTATTATTTTTTGTATATTTTCAACCCTCAAACAGATTTGAAACGAAAAATTGTTTAATTTCAAAAAGTATTTGCTTTGAACATAACATAACCTATAAATTTAAAAAGTGCAATTAAAGTTAAGTTTTGTTATCTGAAAGATTTTATTTATTTTTGTCCCTAAACAAAGAACAAAATTTGATTTGATTTCATAAAATACTTGCTTTGCACATAACCTATAGCTATAAATTTAAAAATTGTGTGTAAAGTTAGGTTAGAATAAATGACAGCAGGTTAAGTTAGGTTAGGTTATCTACTTATTAATAATTTTAAACTTTAATCAACGAACAAAATTTTAAATAATAAATTGATTTTAATAAGTTATTGGCCTTAAACATAACCTAAAAATTAAAAAAGTGTATTTTAAGTTAGGTTAGATTACGTTAGGTTATACATAACCTATAAATAAAAAAGTAAATTTAAAATTAGGTTAGATTTCATTAGGTTATATCTAACCTATAATTCTTCAAGATTTCAATTTCAAATATTTAATTTTAAATTTGCAAGTTTTTTTTTATGATTTTTTTTTTCGTCATTTTTTCAAGATTTTTGCAATTACGAGTTTGAATTGCAAACGCATCAATAGAAAACAAATCAATCCAACGAATTGCAGCAATAACAACAAAATTTGTTCATTTTCTGTATTGCAAAAACGGAAAAAGGCAGATTTCTACTTACTCATCAAGGTCCAATGTGCAATTTATAAATTAATTTTTCTGTCATTTAAATAATTAAACTGAAGCAATTACGTAGGATGTGGTGTTACAAAAACAATATAGTTTTTAGTTTTGCTCTGATAACTTTTAAAAACTGTATGAATAAACATCGAGCTATAAAAATTGCGCAGCCTACTGGATTGATTTATGTTCTGTTGATTTATTAAGTTTTTTTTTCATTTTTGTTTTTTTATTTTATTAAGTTATGTTCTTTTTAAGTTAATTTTTTTTTAAAGGGGCTTTTATGGTTTTTGTTTTGGTTACTAACAATTTTATTTGATTATTATTTTCAAGCTGAGATGCGGGATAAATGACCAAAAGTTTAACAAAAAGTGCAGGTTTTTAAGTTGATTTTATCTGTCCAAAAATTTTTACTAAAATTTGAAAAAAATGTAATTTCTTAAAATGATTTTATATGCCTTTTAAATTGACCAAAAATATTTGCAAAATTTTGAAGATTTTATTTTATTTGGAAAAATTCAAAAAAAGTGAAATTTTTGAAATTGATTTTATCTTAATTTTACGAAAATAGTTCCAAGTTCAACTAAAATTGTTTTATTTTTGACCTTATTTTAACAAATTGTCGCCATTTTAATTAAAAGCAACTTAATTGTGATACAAATTGTCCAATTTGACCAAAATGATCACAATTATTCAAAATTAGTTACATTTAAAAAAAATGCACAAATTTCATCGAACTCACCTCAATTTATACCAACGTAATCTGAATTTTGATAAAAATTGTTTAAATTTGACCAAAATTACATTAATTATAACCAAAATTGGTCAAATTTATCAAAATTCGGATAAAAATTGTCTAAAATTGACCAAAATTACCTAAATTTTTACAAAAATCGCACACATTTTTTTAAAATCATTGCAATTTAAACCAAAATTATCTGTATTTGATCAAATATGTTCAAATTTGAACAAATTTATATCAATTTAAAACAAATTTGGCCCAAATTATTTAAATTTTTACGAAAAAAGCCCGAATTTGACCAAATACATTTACATTTTGATAAAAATTGCATAAACTTAACCAAAATTACTATAATTTATTTCAAAATTATTTAAATTTTCAAAAAGTTGCAATGATTTTGATGAAAAAAATAAAATTATCGCAATTTTGATAAAAATTGTTCAAATGTATATCAATCAACCAAAATTTCTTGAATTTGACCAAAATTATTGTAATTTATTCTAAAATCATTTAAATTTTGATAAAAATTGGACAACTTTCAGCAAAATCACCAAAATTTGGTCAGAAAACGTGCGAATTTGACCAAAATTGTCCAAATTTTATAAAAAATTTAAATAATTTTGCACCAATTTCATAGAAATCAACGCAATTTAAACCAAATTCATCTGTATTTTAATGAAATTTGTTAAAATTTGACAAAAATTGTATTAATTATAACAAAAATTGGTCAAAATTATCAAAATTCGGATAAAAATTGTCTAAATTTGACCAAAATCACCTAAATTTTTACGAAAATCGCTGAAATAGACATTTTAAAGAAAATTGCACTCATTTTTTTTTTAAATTATTGCAATTTAAACCAAAATTATCTGTATTTAAATAAAAATTGTTCAAATTTATATCATTTTAACCAAATTTGGCTCAAAATATTTAAATTTTCACGAAAAATGTCCAAATTTGACCAAATTCATAACAATTTTAACCAAAAACCGGCTAATTTAATCAAAATTATCCAAATTTGATAAAAATTGGTTACATTTTTGCATAAATTTGAAAAAATGAAAACGATTTTACCAGCAAAAATTGCTAAAAAAAACTTATTGAAGAAAAAAGCTTTCACATCTTGTAAATTTTTCTAATCATCGGACAAACTCATAGCTTTGGTGGTGCTCCTTGTAATGACAAGCAAAACGGTGGCAACTTTGCGCGATTTAAAACGCGAAAATAAGTCAATTTAAAAGGTTTATTTTATAAAAAGAAAAAACAACTAAATAACGATTTGGTCATTTATTTTTGTTACCTCTGCTCTAACTAAAATGAATTAATATTTTTTTTTCACGGGATAAAAATGATTTAAAAATTACTACAAAATTTGATCGAGTAGTAGTGATAAAAAAAAATGGTTTTTTTCATTTCATATTTTTTTCTTTTTCGTTTATTATTTTTTAATTATTTTTTGGATATTTACTTATTATATTTTGAATATTTTTGAAAAAAAAATTTTAAATAATATAATAATATAAATAATTTTTGAATTCAAAATCATATTAGTTTTTTTAAATGTGTATTGAATATTTAAATAAAAAATCACAATTATTCAAACATATTTAAAAAATGCGTAAAAATAACCAAAAATATTTTTAAATATTTTTTTGATTATTTCTTGAAATTTTTTTGAATATTTTTGATTATTTTTTTAAAAATGTTTGGCATTTGATTCAAATAAAAAATACACAAAAAATAATCAAAAAAATTATTCAAAAACATATAAGTTTTTGAAATTTTTGATAGTTTTCAGAATACTAAAAAAATATTTAAAAAATATTTAAAAATATTCAAAAATTTTCAAAAAATATATTTAAAAATTGCGTACAAATAATCAAAAATATATTTTTTACCATTTTTGAATGATTTTTGAACAATTTTTAAAAAAATTTTGAACATTTTTTTTTTTTTTGAATTTTTTTTTTAATTATCAATTTTTTTGATTATATTTTATTTTTTCGGTATAACTGTTCCAAAAAAAAAATGAATTTATTTTTGAAGCAAGCTTTTTAAATCCCCGCAGATTTTTTTAATTTTTGGTGTGCTCCACAAAACTGCACACATTTTCAAAATAACCGATGCAAGCATTTAACTTTAGGGTTTTGGGGTTGATGCTCGCATCGTTATTATTGTTTTTGTTTATAATACACTGGCGTTGTTTCACAGTGTGTCTGTTGCACAAAGAACTAACCTCGAGAGAGAGAATCGGCTGCAATATAAGACTTTTAATTTCTTCGGTTCGTAACATCCGTTCCGTTATCTGGGCAACAATTAACAAGTTGCACAGTATCCGCCATTTTAATATAACGATGCGTGAAGCAAGCTAATTAAAAATTGCAACGAAACTAAGAGTGACTTCGTAATGAGTATGTGTACGAAACACGATGTTTTGTTTCCACGTCCTTCTCGGGAACTGCACGTGGGAAATATTTCAGCAACCTCTGAAGAGGGGGGTGTTAATTAGTATTTCATACCTTCATTGTCAGCGACCCGCATGCACTCTTAAGTCTCTACGCTTCGGAAACAATGGAAGAACACCACATCTTAAATGTTGCCAATTAATTTTTTTCTTTTGCTTAGAGCAAAAGGGGATGTTTTTGGGTAAACTTTGCCTCGGGGAATTGGGCTTTAAATATGTAACCGATGCAATGTGGTGTAAAATTGATCGGTTCCTGTTACTTACTTAAACTAGGGGTAGTTTTTCAGGCGGTTGAATCGATTAGGGACTCAAAGTTGTTTACTGTTTACTCAAACGATTAAATAACCAGAACCAATTGCTTTACACAAGTTACAAATT
>JARJDX010040026.1:0-13275 GCA_030264735.1 Gymnusa sp. GC000175
AAAACCTAGTTTATATGCCATAATTTCAATTAATTATTGCCTATAAACAAAATAACTAGATGCTCATTATTCAAGCTAATGAGCCAGCCTCTGCGACAAGATTGCAGAACTCAACCATTTATAAGTCACTTAAATATAAAAAACTATATTTAACCTTTCACACCCTTCAGAACCCTTTTAACTAATGAAATTCTTTAAGGAACCCCCTCATTTATCATAGCACTTAAGATCAAACAAAATTTTATTACGAAAAAACAATTATTATCATCCTATGAAACATAATAATATTCTAAAATACTTTGATGTTGGTAAAAAATTAGTCTGTGTCAAGTCAAAAACGGTCAACTCTTGCCAAAGGAAGTAACGGAACCAATATTTAATAGCTATGTAGATCGTTTCAGTAGGCAATCAGTCGCATTTGTCTGTCTATTCTAAACCCCGATAGGTGGCGTTGGGTATATGAAATTTTGCTAATAGTTTTTGCGTATCAAATTCTTTTGCGCACGAGATAAACGTCTTTGGTGCCGCAGTTATGAAAGTGTGACCTATGCAGAAACGACTCTTGGACACATTTACTTTGAAAGCAGAATTTTTCACCAAAGCGTCACTGGTTTTTCTTAATATAGGTAGGTTTGATTTTATATTATTTTAATAATTGCTTGTATTAAGATTCTCAATAATTGTAGCACCTAAATGATTTAGATTGTAACATTTTTTATTTGCTTTTTAAATATAGCACCACGTGCAAGTCAACTATTGTAACACGAGTAGCAAACAAAGCTGATTAATAACTAATAATTAATAACTAAAAAAACGCCCACGTTGGGCGCCATATGAAGGGTAACCGATCGATCCTACGTTTATTTCCAAAGAAAAGGGAACCGATTGTTTGGGGTTCAAAAATTTGAGTCCAGCTCAGAAAAATCAAACGCCGAAGAATTTAGTTTTTGGCTTCTTCTTCTTCTTAGTTTTTAGAGATTAACTTATTTCCTTTGGTAGTTGTGTGCTTGTTACAATAGTTGATTTACACGTGGTTCTATGTTTAGAAAACCCAGGCATTAACGGCTGTAGGCTACTTTGACAGAATTTTGCACCAACGCTGGCTAGAACTGTGGAACATGAACAGCAATGGGATAAGGCTTCTCACCCTTTGTACCGAGAATGACTTCCTGCTCATCCAGACATTATTCCTCCAAAAAACACGGACACAAAGGCACATGGCGATACTCGAGATCGAAAGAATAGCATTTGATAGACTAAATAATAGCTCAAAACAAATAATGTGAAAATAACGAAAGCTATGCCGACGTGGAGGGACTATCAGTTAGTTATCTCAAAAATGGATATGGGGCCCAAATCCTACAAAGCAAAAAAAAGGAGCGAACTAAATATAGACAAACTGAATAATCAGTTTTTCCAGGACAAGTTTCAGGCAGAAGTAGATCTGAAGCAAGTGACTACGCCAGATGTGATCCATGACGCTGAATCCTGTTGGGTGCACTTCAAAAATACTATCATGGACATTGACATAGAAATATTAGGCATAGTAAGCGAGAGGAAGACTGGTCGAAACAATGCACATTTCCAAAAAGTACTCAACCAGAAGCGCCAAGCCCATCAAATCAATGTCCAATTCCCGAACGATACGGTAAGGGAAAAAAATTGACGACGCAAAGGTGATACGAGATGTCAGACAACTTAAGGACGATTGTTGGAAGAAAAAGCCGCCCAGATCCAAGGTTTTGCGAAAGTACATGACAAGTCCTCACTGAAAATACTCTGAACCACCTAAAGAAGTGCTTTAACACCTTATGGGGAAGTACCGCAGTACCGCAAGAATTTCGGAACGCCACCAAAATAAACATTTTCAAAGGCAGCGTCGCAGACTACAGAAATTACCGGCTAATCTCACTTCTATCAGTCGGTGATAAGATATTAACCAGAGTCATGGCAAACCGTTAGCTTAGGTCTTAGGTCAAACCGTGGAACAGCAGACCTAATTTTCTCCCTTCGACAATTACAAAAAAAAACAAGAGAGTAACAAGCAGCCACGTATGCCTTAATGGAACTCAGCAAGGCCTTCGATTCGACAAACAGAGAACTGGTGTGGAGTCATACAACGCTTTAGAATTCCGCCCAAATTCTTAGCAGTATGCAGGAATTTGCATAAAAAAAATTGGTCCAAGGTCCTATATAACCAAAAACTTACAGAAGCTTTCGAAAGATACACCAGAGCGCGGCAGGGCTAAGTACCAGCGTCCTTGCTGTGTAACATCCTTTTAGCGACATTCCCCATCCATAAAAACTGGGGGTGGATATTTAATTTAGAACGGACGGCGAAATCTTTAACCTACGTCGCTTAAAGGCAATCAACAAGATGTAGGTGAAATTGAAAATAGACCTCCAGGGTGCAGGCGACTGTGCAATATTGGCCTTATCCATGAAATTTTTGATTGGGCGTGAACAAAACCAAAATGTTACCGTTCCACCATGGGGATCGTCATACGGAAATTACATCCGCCCATAGAAAATGTTCAACAATTTAACTACTTAAGAAGCATTATGATTGACAAGACCAACCTAGACACCGAAATGCGCACCCGAATAAGCGCAGCCTCCAGAGATTTTTGGGCTCTAAAAAACCGCGTATTCCACTCCATGAAATTCTTGATTGGGCGTACAACGGCCTGGGCGTGAATAAAACAAAAATCTTACCTTTCCACCATTAGGATCGTCACACGGAAATAACCTTCGCAAAAGAGCCCATAAAATATGTTTAACAACTACTTGAGGAGCATTATGAATGACAAAACCAACCTAGACACCGAAATCCGCGCAGCCTCCAAAGATTTCAGGGCTCTAAAAAACCGCGTATATCGAGCCGTGGTTATCCTCACCCCAATGCATAGGTCCGAAACATGAGTACTTTACACCAGGCTTGTAAGGCAGATGGAAAAACTACAACATGAAAAACTACTCTGGACCACGTAACCCGTACAGCCAACAGAAGGGAATACATAGCAAAGTGGACAGACAAGGAGTTGTAAAAATCAACTCAACGAAATACTAAACAGCATTAACTCTGAAAAGGAATGGGAAAAATAAGCGTTTGACGGAGCGAAGTGTAGAAAAATACCATCTACATAAGGCATTCCAACATCCTGTCAAATGTGGATGCCAACAGTCTCCATCTTTAAAAAGTATGACAGACAGGAGGCCACAAAAAATCTCTTGACATTGCGCCTGTTAGGATAATCTGACTTTTTTGTTAATCACCTACATTAAAAGATTCAATGCACAGTTTTAACAGTTTTTGCTTGCAAACAGCCGCCATATTGGTTCTGACTTTTTTATTTGTCAGTTGTCGTCTACATTTAAAGATTCAATGCACAGTTTTGACAGAAGACTTGCTGGCCAACAGCCGCCATATTGGTCACGTGGTATACTTGAAATCTCCTAAATAGAAACATGGAAATACAGAAAGAGTAGCCAGAGCAGTAAACAGTTCGTGTGCGACATCTGCCAACGGGTCATAACATCTCAAATTGGACTACACATTATTGTAAATTCAAACACAAATGGAAAGCTTATTATAAAACTAATTCTACGGATTTTTTGATTGGCCCAAATACTAAGTACTGAGCTGTTAAATTTATCGAACTAGCACAAAAATTCACCTGGAAATCTGAGGAATGTCGGATTAAATGGGACTTCCTACAATTTTTGACATTTATATTTCAGATGTCGACATTTATATTCTGATTTTTTACGTTTTTACTTGGATTTTTAAAATATTCTACTCATTCAAGTGTTTGAGCATTTTTTTCGGATTTTTACATTCTTTGTTATTATTTTTGATATCTTTATTTAAATTTTTTAATATTTTCATTCAGGCATTTCACAGCAATTTTTGACATTTTTTCTTTTATTTACGAAGTAAACGATTTTCGAAATCGAGATTTTTGCGGAAATATACGGTTTCGACTTCCCTTATTTAAAAAAGATTATTATTGAAGTGGTGTCTGTCTGTCTGTGTGTCTGCATACTCTCTAAAGCCCAAACGGCCAAGCTGATCAGCCTGGAAATTCATATTTAAGTTTTTAACAAAAATTGAGAGGTCTCAGTGACATTTGGCTGAAATTCATCAACCGGAAGTAGTAGTTTATTGGTTAGGTTTTTCGGTTTTTTGTAAATATTTCAAAAAATACCAACTTTGTGGAAAAAACACAACAGGACAGAAAGTGTTTAAAATCAAATTTGCTACAAATTTTGTTGTAATAATTTTTTCAAAATTTGACTTTTTAAGAACTCATACTTATTCGTTGCTAAGCAACATTTTATTGAAAGTATTCCCATCAAGTTGGACACATACCGTCATTATAAACAGTTGACAACTGATGAAAGGTTATATATCATTTAAAAGTGACAGATGTCAACATCGAACTTATTACCAACATACATTTCAACAAAATGAAATTGCAGTCATACTGCCAACCTAATTAGCTGATAATTTACGAAATTTAGTTATGTTTCTATTAAAAGTAACAGATATGTTCCACATTCGTAAATAAAAGTCGAGTGGTGACCACACCTCCATTTTTTTATTTTTGACTTCAAATAAAATTCAAATTTTCCATTTTTTTTTAAATTGACATTTTCTCAGATATTTAGTGGTCGATCTTTAACCTTTTTATTCAGAAAAAAAAACATTTCAAAAAAAATTTGAGTTAAATTAATAATAAACAAATAAAATGTTGCAATAATAGTTATTACGTGACAACTACTCCTAGGTTATGCAATAAAGTAATTGTGTGTAACTAATTATTTTTATGCAAGGGAATAGCAACAATAAATAAGGATGCTGCTAATATTGCAATTAATAAAACTAGTACTTGGGTACTAGTACTTTTTGTCTAAATAATATGTAATAAAAAATCAGTAAAATTCGTGTAGGAAGAAAAATATTTATACCTAAGCTTCTAAGCAAAGTAGCAACAAGTATATTTGACCTTATGATTCAAGTGTACTTATAAAGTATAGCAATGATTCATGATTGAAATAAAGTTTTTAACAAATTTAATTGTAAAATATTCCACCAATACATTAAATTATGGGGCACAAATTAGGAAATTTATTTTAAACATAAATTAGGTATTCCAAGATATTTCATTATCATATTTTAGAATAAACACAGTAGGAGACTGATAAAAAGTGGGAGGGGCGCAAAGTCTGGAATTAAATTATTTCAAAGAAAATAATTTTAAAGAAAACGATTAAATTAAAAAAAAAAACAACCACCTGTTGCTAATTTGCAAGAAATAGGGTAAGAATATAAACAAAACAGCAACAAGTTTCCCTCATTTGCTTGGGTTGTTTATGTAACTATTAATTGCTGAATAGCATTTGTTATTAAAATTAACTTACCTATTCCATAAAAACCATTCGCTGGTATAATTTTCCACCCACTCATTTTCACTTATATTTAAACATATAATTTGTTTATTATTTTAATTTAAAACTATCTTGTCAGACGCCATATTTTTATGAGTGCTCTCATGCTCGTTTACACTCGATACTTTCCGGAATATTTTAAATGAATCACGATCTACGCAACCAACATATCAATAACGCCCATCAGAAAAAAAATTTAATTAATCCTTAATTTATGCATGTTTTAATTGAAAATTTGAAAGTAATTACCAAATAGTGAAACTTAAAAATTAACAAAATAAATATAAAACCTCGTATTTTGTGCAGTGTTGTTTTATTTAAAAAAATTCTAGTTATGCAACCAAATGTACAATAATGTAAATCATTTACATACCTTAATATAAATGTACAGGGTCTTGCACAAATAATTTAACAAGAAACTCACTCGCCAGTCGAATCGAAAAAAAAACCGCTGGATGTGTATTCATAGATTCTGAATATAATAAAACAATTTAAAATACATATTCATATTTATTCGAGTTAAAATACATAAAAATAATGAAAATCTTAAAACCTATTAAAATATTAAAACACCTTTTACAGAAACTTTAGTTAATCACCATAAGCCGAGGAGCAATGTTCATTGACATAAGTTCTTGGAAAAGTAATTTAGCAGCGTATGGTAACCGCACCTGTGATATTTGTGTTTTATTTTTACAGCCTTTACATTCAAATGTATTGTTTCTCATATTTGCAATGGCAATTAAACCACAAAAATTGCAAACGTGAATTCTGTAAGGATCGGAAACTTCGAATAACCTTTCTCTTAAAAACTGTGCTGCTCCGTGTGAAATTTGACAATCACGTTCCATCTCACCAAAACGTAAGCCACCATCTCTTGCCCTACCTTCCATAGGTTGCCGTACTAAAATTTGTACCGGGCCTCTTGCACGTGAATGAATCTTATCATCCACCATATGTTTTAAACGTTGATAATATGTTGGACCTAAGAATATTTGGGCATTTATTTTACGTCCGGTGTGGCCATTGTACATGACTTCGTTGCCTCTTAATTGATAACCATATTCTTGAAGTAAAGTTGAAATTTTTTGTACATTTACGGCATCGTTAAAAGGTGTAGCATCACCAATTTCGCCCTTATTTGAAGAAACTTTTCCTTGGATGCATTCAATCAAATGACCAATTGTCATACGAGATGGGATAGCATGGGGATTAATAATGATATCTGGTGTTAATCCCTCGCAAGTAAATGGCATATCCTGTAAATAATATCAATAAGAAAAATATAATCAATAAGATTTGAATTATCAAGTTACCTCCTGCCGGTATTGAATACCACAAGTACCTTTTTGTCCATGTCGGGAAGCAAATTTATCACCAATTTGTGGTATTCTAACTGATCTTACTCTAATTTTACAAAACTTGTATCCTTCAGAATTAAGAGTTAACATAACTTGATCAACAACTCCAGTTTCACTGTTTCTTAAAAAAGTAGAAGCATCTCTTTTTGTGAATCGTTTTGTTGTACCATCCAACTAAAACAATTGTTTTTAAATGAAAACATAAAACATTTTCAATAATTACTTCATCATCATTTTCCGGTAATATAATCGTTTTTCCAATAACTACATCATCACCAGATACACGAATGCCAGGTGAAATAATTCCATCATCATCTAATTTATCATAAAGGGCATTCCTCATTCCTTGACAAGTTTGTCTAGTTGGTTTCTCAAACTGTTCTTCTTGATCTCCTATACGTTTTGATTCTGCATCTTTATATGAACGATAAAACACTGATCTACAGTAAAATATAATTTAATTCGTTTTAAATGTTGATACTAAAGAAATCCGAACCTAAAGAATCCTCTCTCCACTGCCGAGGCATTTAAAATGACAGAATCTTCTTGATTGTATCCAGTGTAACATAAAATAGCTACAATACTGTTAATACCAGCTGGTAATTCTCTGAATCTAAGATATTCCATAGAACGTGTTGTAACAAGAGGTTTGTGGGGATAATACAGCACATGAGCAAGTGTGTCCATCCGAACATGGAAATTTGTAATGTAAACACCCATAGCTTGTTTACCCATAGCACTCTGAAAAATATTTACATTTTACCATGATTGTTTACCTATAAAAGACTTTAGAAATGTCTTATCCAGTCATTAGGGACAGGGCCAAATTAATAAATAATAGAGTCAAATATCTAGTGCCCGCGTTTTTGTGGGTAAATACCGATTAGAATACATGACATAAAACTTTTATCATCAAATCTTGTAACTTTACTTATATTTACTACAAGGGCCCAGAAAAAGCAAAATTCCTTGGGCCCGAATATAGCTTAATCCGGCCCTGATTAGGGTATTAGTTTTGTTCCGCAGATCACTAGTTTAACACTACTTTTACCTAATTATAAATGGAGATAAAAATGTAATGCGCTACCTTTTAACATTTTAACTTACTTGATATGTATTTCTAGGGCTCTGATTGTGATCAGGAAAAGGTATAATGGAGGCGCAAACACCCAGAATCATAGCAGGGTGAATCTCACAATGTGTGTAAGTAGTACAATAGGCATATTCTTTTTCTTGCCTTAAATCTTCAGGTGACATTGCAATCATAACAGTTTCTTCTTCTAAAGTATCAATATACTCTACCACACCTGTAAAAATTGTATTTTTTGTAAGATTCTTATATATACAGTGTGTTACAGCTAAAATTTGACCAGCTGTTATCTCAGTTAATGTTTAAATTTCAAGAAATTGCTAAAACACGTCAATTTTAGTAACGTGGTTCATGATTTGCTTTTGTTTTGCGTGTTTTATTTCTGTGCGCTTAATAAATTCTAGACTGGTTTTCGTGTACAAATAAAATTTTTTTGTCCCGCATTTTACCTTTGTTTTTTATGCAATAAATAAAAAACAAATGAAATAGAACAAAACCCAAACAAAACATTTAAAAAAATGGATCAAGTAAACGTTTTTAAAGCTTTGTGCGTTTTTTACTTTCATTTACTAAGTAAAAGAAAGTATTGTAATCGTGAAAATTTTTGAAATTGAAATGGGTATGGGGTGTCACCTGCCTCCAATTTAGCAATTACAAAATATTTTTCCCAAATTAATATCTAAGAAAGGTTAACAATTTTCACTGACAATAATGAGAGTACTGATCAATTAATACATCAAAATGTTATGGGGCAGAACCAAAATGAAATTTCAGAGACATAACGTCATTTTAATCAGCTGAAAATTAATAAAATGTAGATATATTTCTGTCAAAGGTAACAAGATATATTCGTTTTAAGAATATTGTCTAAGGTTGGCTAGAAATTGTTAAAATTTGTTTGAAAATTTCAAAAATATGCTTAAAAATAGCAAAAACATAATAAAATGTCAAAAATATGCTTAAAAATGGCAAAATTCCATAATAAAATGTCAAAAATTGTATAAAAATGTTAAAAATATGCTTAAAAATGTCAAGTTTGTTTATAATGGCAAAAATACGCTTGAAATTGTCTAAAATGCGCAAGAAATTGTTAAAATTTGTTCGAAAATGTCAATAATTCATAATCAAATGTCAAAAATCGTTTATAAATGTTAAAAATAAGCTTAAAATGTCAAAAATTTGCTTAAAAATAGCAAAATTTATAATCAAATGTTAAAAATCGTTCGAAAATGTCAAAAATATGCTTAAAATGGCAAATATTAGTAATCAAATGTTAAAAATTGTTTAAAATTTTCCAAAATTAGTTTATAATGTTAAAAGTTTGTTTAAAAATGTCAAAAATTTGCTTAAAAATGACAAAAATTCATAATCAAATGTCAAAAATTATTCGAACACGTCAAACGTTTATTATTTAATGTCAAAAATTGTTCGAATATGTCAAAAATATGCTTAAAATGTCAAGTTTGTTTAAAAATGTTAAAAATTAGCTTAAAAGTGGCAAACATTTATAATTAAATGTCAAAAATCGCTCGAAAATGTCAAAAATTACCTTAAAAGTGGCAAACATTTATAATTAAATGTCAAAAATCGCTCGAAAATGTCAAAAATTTGCTTAAAAAAAAAAGAAAATTATAATCAAATGTCTAAAATCGTTTGAAAATATCAAAAATATGCTTAAAAATGACAAAAATTTGTAATCAATTGTCAAAAATTGTTTAAAATCGTCCAATTTATGCTTAAAATGTGAAAAGTTTGGTTGAAAATGTCACAAATATGCTCAAAATTCGTTAAAAATTGTCAAAAATATGCTTAAAATGTCAAAACTTTGTTTAATAATGTCAATTATTTGCTTAAGAATGGCAAAATTTTTTAATCAGATGTCAAAAATCGTTCGAAACTGTCAAAAATCTCAAAAGTTTGTTTTAAAATGGTAAAAAATTGCTTAAAATTGTAAAAAGTTTGTTTTGAAAATGTCAAAAATTTATTTAAAAATTGTAGATATTCATAATTAAATGTTAAAAATCGTTCGAAAATATCAAAAATATGCTCAAAAATGGTAAAAATTAAAAATCAATTATCAAAAATTGTTTAAAATTGTCCAAAATATGCTTTAAATGTCCAAAGTTTGCTTAAAAATATCAAAAATGTGCTTAAAAATATCAAAAATTTGCTTAAAAGTAGCATAAATTTATAATCAAATATAAAAAATCGTTCGAAAAAGTCCAAAATATGTTTAAAATGTTTACACATTGTTTAAAAATGTCAAAAATATGTTTAAAAATGTCAGAAATTTTCTTAAAAACATCAAAAGTTTGTTTAAAAATCTGAAAAATTTGCTGAAAAATAGTAAAATTCAAAATAAAATTTCAAAAATCGTTCGAAAATATCAAAAATATGCTTAAAAATGGCAAAAATTCGTAGTCAATTGTTAAAAATCGTTGTCCAAAATATGTTTAAAATGTCAAAATTTTGTTTCACAATGTCAAAAATTTGCGTAAAATAGCAAAAATCGTTCGAAAATGTGAAAAATATGCTTAAAATATCAAACTATTCCTAATAATGGCAAAAATTTGTAATAAATCGTCAAAAATAGCACCCAGAGCCACGCCCCAAAAATCTTAAATGGGAAGTGGGGTTTAGTTGTGCACCAAATTAAAGCTCTTTGTATGCCCTACGCAAAAATGCATTTTTTTTAAATTTTCATCAATCCGTTTTCAAAAAATGCTGTACAGACTTCTAGAAGAGAACTAGGGTAAAAGAAAACAACCAATGCAATTTACCGAATGGGTCACCTGACTAAACTATCCACTTCACTTGGACTGGGTTTATCACTCCAAAATGCTTTTATATTGAATTTATAAATGCTTTATATTGTAGGAATGTTTAGGATTTTTGAGAAATATATTCTTGAAATTGCATTGGTTATATAAA
The DNA here is from genome assembly GCA_030264735.1 of Gymnusa sp. GC000175. Taxonomy (NCBI): domain Eukaryota; kingdom Metazoa; phylum Arthropoda; class Insecta; order Coleoptera; family Staphylinidae; genus Gymnusa; species Gymnusa sp. GC000175. The sequence continues at coordinate 10,834 of JARJDX010040026.1, forward strand.
GAAGTCTTAAGCAGTGGTTTTTGAAAATAAATTGATAAAAATTAAAATAAGTCTATTGAAGTCTATCCTCTACACTGTAGACGATAGAGCTTTAATTTAATGTGTCACTTGACCACAGTTGCCATTTAAGAATTTTGGGGGCGTGGCTCTGGTTGCTAGAGGGATGAAGATATAAAAATGAAACTATGCCAAAGTATTTTTCCTCTTAGAATTAAAATATTTGAGTAATGTCTTGAAATCTGAACATTAACAGCTGGTCAAATTTTAGTTGGAACGCCCTGTATATACCTGGTATTTTTTTTAACTTAAGACAACTAAAAATCTCGAAAAATACGCATCGTCCAAGAAGAAAAGTTAATGTTTTCAGAAGGAACATTTGTGTGTGCTAAAATATTCCCCCCACCCTTTCTTATATGTGGGGTAGGTGTAGAATTTTTATTTGCAGATTTAGATTCAACGGTAAAAAATACATAACTTTTACTTGAAACACATTTTTGTTATCATTTATCATATCATAGGTGGCGCTGCAATCTCAGAAAAAATTTATCGCAAGATGATTTTTGCGATTACTGCGCCACCTGCAATTAATACAAAAAATTGTTATATCTTGTTTGAGTAAGATTTAAAAAAGTGGCAACAGTGATGATTTAATAAAAAAAAATTCACGGAGCGCGCGTGAACAAATGCACATGAAGAGCGATAAATCATATGCCTCTACCGAAACGTTCACATGCGCATCACGCATTGAACATTATTTACGCGAGGTCCACATAGAAAAAGAATGAAGCTTCTTACCTGAAGCAACTAATACTTGCCAACCATAATTATTATATTCCCTATCTTTCAACATATCAATATGTCTTTTTTTAAGTAATAATGTTCCATTTTCCACAATCAAAAGGGGTCTACAAATTCTTCCAGCATCAGTATAAATTCTAATTTCTCTATCTCTTATATCACGGATCATAGATACTTCAGATACAATAATATCCATCTGACGACGTAATTTTCTCAAAGTAGCCATCAACTGTTCAGGATCTCTGTGTATACCAACCTACCAGAAGTGAAATGTTAAAAACCTCAAAGTTTTAATTATGCAATTGAGAACTAACACTACTAATAGATGGCAGCACTTATGCCTAAACAGCTGATCTTGAAAGGGTACTGTTTGATTTCTATTTCTATGTGATTTCTATTTCTATGCCTTATCGAATGGCACTTAAAAACACCCCAATTTGTGCAAGAATTTTAGGACTTATTATTTCAATTTGCCCTACGTGAATTTTGCATTTGTAAATGCAAGCAGTGAGTTACAAACAGTACTCTTTGCAAAATTCAGTTATTGCCACCAGATGGCGTATCAAATTTTGTTAGTTCTCAATACTTACCCAGCATCCATTTACGAATATTTTTGTGGCATCGGCTATAGCGGAAGGTGCAATTTCTTCCAAATTTTCCATGGACCATTCTTCCAAAAACTCCAAAATTGGAGAAGGTTGTGAACCAACAGAAATATAAGCCATTAAAGCAAGATTTTTTACTAAACCTACAGCTGCTCCTTCAGGAGTTTCTGCAGGACATATCATGCCCCATAGAGTGTTATGTAATTGTCTAGGTTTGGCCAATTTTCCATCTCTTCCAATGGGAGAATTTACACGCCGTAAATGTGATAAAGTTGAAGCAAAGGTTAATCTGTTTAATACTTGTGATACACCAGCTCTTGCTTGATGAGCTTTTTTTTGATCACCCCAATTACCTGTAGCTAATGAATACCTTAAACCGTCGGTAATCAATTTTGTTTTAATAGCAAGATCTAAGTTAAAGTCTTTTCCTCTATCTATAAATTTTTGGGCGTACATTCTTACTTCTTTCATTAGATTTTTGAATAATCTGCAACAATAAATATTTTTATTTAATTATGTATACAGCGGCTTGTCTATTGGAGCCAGGCCCCACCTATTTCTATATAACAAAGGTTAATATTTATAATTTCCGGTCAGCCACCCATCTTAGAACTAATCGCGCCAAACGTCATCTAACTCTGCACGTTTTAAATATAGGCCCTCTGGTCCTTGACACCCAAAAAATAAATTTAGATTTCGTGCAATATTTAGATAAATATCTAAAAAACCCTTTAAGATTTTTAAAAACGGATTTCAGAATCTGATTTAGAGTTAAGCTTTGCGTAAAATAAGGGAAAAAATTTAGATTTTTCACCGCACGTTTTAGATATATGCCCCAGGGCCGTTCTTATCAATTTTGGCGCCCTGGGCTATAAACCAATTGGCGCCCTAGGGCCTAGGCATTAAAATTCTTAAATATGTTTTTTAATAGGTTAATGCATACCATGTGCATTCATCATTTCCCGAATTTTTTATTTGAGATATAGAGATTTAGGCATATTTAAAAATTCCTTATCTTTACGTTCGTGGCGCCCCTAAA
>JARJDX010040046.1:0-16364 GCA_030264735.1 Gymnusa sp. GC000175
AGAACCTGAGAGAATGGTTTAAATGCACATCGATAGATCTATTCCGAGCAGCCACATCCAAAATACGCATAGCCTTGATGATTGCCAACCTCCGCAAGGAGACGGCACCCTAAGAAGACAGTAGCTACAAAGGCTCTGATCACTACTTTTATAAACAGGCTGAGGTGAGCGAGCCATGTCCAAAAGTTAAAATTGTCACGGATGTTAAAGATGATGATTATGGAGGAAGTAAAAGGCAAAAGACCGCACGTTAAACTTTGGAATAAGAATTGAACAATATTCTCGCCTTACTCTTGTAACTGTTACAAAGGCTGAGGCTCCTTACTTACTTAGAACTAAGAGAGCTAAGATCAACACATTTAAAGAATAAAATCGTCGAACAAATCAAGAAATAATCAGAGGTTGAAGAAAGACTGCGCCGAAAAAATCAGAACAGATGAAAAAATAATACTCGAAAAGAACTACTAGGAACTACAGGCTAAAAGACAATGGTTGAGGCCCTATTTGGGCCTAAACGCTATCAGATAGATGAAATATATGAGAAACGAAAATGTCTTAAAATATTGGAATCAGGCAAAAAAAAACTAAGAAATACCATAGATTAAAGCATTCAGTGCCTAAAGGAGAAATGAACATCGTAGGGACGTAGTATGTCATTTAGAAACCGTAGTGACGATGGAAATATCAACTTTATATATCGATTGTAGAAAAAACATTTTATCTCGTACGAATTTATAAAGGAAAAATGCAGACAGCTCTAATGGAAATAGGAAAAAGGAAAATAAGACGAAAAATAAATATTCCTATGTACAGATTTTTACATACTTTAAAAGACAGAATAATTATATATTGTCAAAAAAAGTCGACAAAGTCGAGAAAAATTTGTTATAATTGTAGCCAACCTTCAATAGTGGACACAGCATCTAAAGAAACAACTCAATTTCAACTCTTTATTTAAAACTTTTTTACATACCTTTCCAGTCTTAAGTTTTTCATAATTTGATGATTTCATTAGGTATTTTTATGATAAAATTATTACTACATGAGCGTCGATAAATAATAACCAAAATCAATATTCGAATAAGTGTTAGTTAAATTAATTTCTAAAATAAACTTTAGCAATTATGTAATTTTCAGGTCCAACACTAGTACACTAGAAATCCGCCAAGTGTCGCATGCTATTTTGTAAGTCCCAATATGAAAATGGATTAATAATAAAAAATTATGGAATATAAACAATGGAAACATATTGAACGAGGTAAAAAGGATGCAATTTGTACATTTGGGATTAGAAAATAGCATGGAATAACATAAATGCTGCTTGAATGGTTAACGCCTGACGAACAAAAAAGGGGTAGACCAAAGTTTTAGAGATGAGATCAACATAGCTATAAAATATGGGGTAACTAAGGGTCTTGTCAGCATACAAAGATATGAACTGAGCACGGAGAAACTCCAAAATTTGAAACTTGACATAAAGTTGACATTTTTTCTTCGCTATAAACTTTCACTTGTGTCGTAGTTAATTGGCATATTTAAATTTTTTAAATTTAAGTAAAACATGTTACAATATTTATTTTAAAGTGCATATTCGCTTTAAAAAAAATCTGCCGAAGTTTAATAATGATTAAGCAGAATCAATTACAATAATGATCACCATGTATATATTATTCTAAATATTTCCATTGATCTGCTGGGTTCTTATTAATTAGAGGTTAAGAATATACATAATTCATCAATTTGTAAGTTATTGATACTAATAGCAATTAAATTACACGATGCCTTCTGATAACGAAAATTTAATGAAGCGCAATGATACAGATGGTAGAGTTAAAAAATTTTCATTTAATAAAACAAAAGGTAAATTAATCTAGTGTGCAACGAAATTTATGAACGCAATAAATTTTAAATGCAATCTTATAGGAAATAATTTATTTTTTGCGACGATACATCCAACTAGTAGTATAGGTGGGTAAAATGGAAGCTGTATAAAAATAAAAATAAAAATCAAACTGCGGTGAATTTTTATTGCAGTTGTAGAGTTTCTAAAATGAAAATACTTTGTTACATTTATTGTTAGCATTGTGATAAGAAAACAGGTGCTATGTTCAAGAATATAAATCGTATAAAATAAAATATTCCTGCGTTCGAAATCACTAAAATAAATTTAAATAAAACATTCTCACTTTTTATTCATAAATATAATAAATTTTTGTTTCTAACGAGTTCCCTAACGTGTATCGATCGCTTTGAAGCCTTTCATTTGGAAGCTTTTTCTTACTTCCTACATGTTTTATGGAAAAACGTCGTTGCAAATCTATTTGTTGTATATACATCTCGTTTCACCAATAAATCTATTAAAGTCGAATATGGACATTTTCCATTATGATTCGATTCAACAATTTTGCAAGAAGAAAACACTTAAAACATTCAAGTTTCAATTAATTCTCCGAATTAAGTCAAATTTTCTTGAATTTCAAAGAGAGCTACTAAATTATTATTGTGCCGCAAAACAAAGACGATCGCGTTGAATGGATGTACTATGAATTTATCGAATTCAATTTACCAAAATTAAACAAAATTCCTTATGTATACGGTAATTGGATAATCTAATTGCAAACTCATGCGTTGTTTACATTCAAAAACGCATGGATTAACTTGAAATCAATTAAAATTTATTTAATTAGTCGTTTGAGGTATTATATTATTGAAATGAAATGCGTGAATGTAATGTTTATTAATGACCAATTCCGCTTTTATTGGTGAAAGCTATTAGCAGTTAATATTTAAAAAAGAAGATGAGTAGTGTCTATAGAAATAAACAAAGAAGTAAATGGGAGAAAAAATATAATTTTTATAAAAAAACACAAAAATTTGGTTGGCTAGAAGATGTATGGACGTTAGAATTCATAAGAATGTGAACAATCATGAAATGGAAACCAGTGAGAAGGAGGAAAACAAATCTGAAGGATCGAGGAAGTAGAGAAAGATTGGAAAACAGAAAAAATAACGTTAGAGGAAAACTAATAGAAAGAAATCGTGACAGGATGCGGCATTTAACCTAAACAAGTGAAAGCGCAGCACACAGTAACCCTCACCGAAGGAAGAGGTTGCTGAATGATTCGGGAATTTTGCTATATGAAATTCTGTTTATTGACATTATTAGACAAATGAAAATAGGCCTCGTAACCACAAATTGAGATACTCCGTTGGGTTTTAAGAGCGGCACCGGTACACGGGAAGCAACATTCTATCTAAATACATTAGTACATACCTGCTATGAGCAAAGAAAAGACATCTTCCTGTGCTTCATCAATTACAAGGCGTTCGATAGTATCAATCACATACGCCTTATTGAACCTAAAAGCGGCACAAAGATGACAAAAATGTAGAAATAATTTAAAACCTGTAATGTCAGAATTAACAGCCAAACAACGAAGAAATCAAGATTAAATGAGTAATACGCCAAAGATGCATAATATCACCAATGAATATTCTCATAAGCCTTCGATGATCTGGAACCTGGCATAAAGGTGAACGGAGCCAATCAACATCATGAGACACGCGGACGACATGTGATCACAGCAAGCAACTAGCAAGACCCACAACTACTAATAAATAACATAAACAGAGAAGAAACAGGTCTTAAAGCAAATGAAATGAAACCAAAACAAAATTCATGGCCATAAGTCGTAATAACCAGGTAGGAGTTTTTATTACGGTAGGGAAGAGACGATGGAAAGAACTGCGAGCATGAAACACTAGACACTGTAAACGAGAGACGGGGGCCAAGAGATCAAAAGCAGAGTGGAACTAGTCAGGCAAACGTTTAACAAATGACGTCCCCTGCTTTTTGATAAGAACCTAAACTTAGAATTTCGTCACAGAATAGTCAAATGCTACGTTTGGCCAGCCCTACTGTATGGAGCCGAAACCTGGACGATAAAAGCAGTCATCAACAGGATCGAGGCGTTCAAAATTGGGACGTTAAGAAGAATATTTCGAATCACATGGGTGGACCATTTACAACGAAAAGGGCTAAAAAGGGCATGTGTAGACAGATCCCCATTTAACACCATAACAGAGTAAGATCTGCTAACGGGGGCACATACCAAACTTAGAATTTCGTCACAAAATAGTCAAATGCTACGTTTGGCCAGCCCTACTGTATGGAGCCAAAACCTGGACGATAAAAGCAGCAGTCATCACCAGGATCGAGGCGTTCAAAATTTGAACGTTAAGAAGAATATTTCGAATCACATGGGTGGACCATTAGCAACGAAAAGGGTTAAAAAGGGCATGTGTAGACAGATCCCCATTTAACACCATAACAGCGTAAGATCTGCTAAAGGGGCCACATACCAAGCGGGCCAAGATTTTGAATTCCCCAGCTTATTCTCGAAGGGAAGACAGAAGGTGGAAGAGGCGCCGGACGTATACAGCCATTATGGCTCAAAAACATAAGGAATTGGACCGAAAAAGAAACTGTAAAGAACTAAGCCAAGCAGAAATAAACTAAACGATAAAGATCATCCAATAAATGATAATTCGCCAAAGCACATGCGTGTAGTGCAACAGAAGAAGAAACCACAAGTTGTACATGATATCATCGTCTTGATCGACTAAGCATTATCTGCTTAGTACTTAATTTTATATCATAGGTTTAAGTTAGGAAGAGCTGGAAACAGTAGAGGAGACTTAGTTTAATAAGTAAAGACTACTGACTGGAACTCAACAACGCAAAAACAAAAGTAATAATAGTTGATCGCCAGAATAATAATCTACTACATATCCAGAATATTGCAGGCTTCGGAGTTGTGCACCAGTTACTTTGATACTTTGGCCACATTGCCAGAAGAGACATTTCGATCGAACGTCTAATGGTCGAGGGAATAATAAATAGACGTCGCCAACGAGGCTGGTCACCTAAACGATGCGCTGACCTAACAAAGTCCCTGATTGGTGCTACCTTGCAAGGAGCAGTCCACATGGCCCAGAATCGAAACCATTAGTAAAACAGACTACGCATGATTCCACCAGACCCTCCTAAGGTAATGGACCGAAGAGAGGGACTTGTTTTTAGACTGCACTTTAGTTTCTTTAAGTCGATGCTGCTAAATATGGTTGCGCCCACTTTAACGTGGAAAAGAATTTACGCATTCATTTGCAGATACCACGGTGAACTTGTCCATTAAGTTTTAATTTTATTAATGACATTTTTTTTTAAATGTCACCGGGCCAGGCAGTATGTTCAAACTAATTAATTTACGAAACAAAAATACGATTCTCTAAAAAAAAATCATCTTTTAACATCATATTTATTCTGAGATTATTATAAAAGCTTTTTGTTTTTTTGTATTAAAAGCAGCATAAAATTTACTCTCGACTTCATGCGCATCAGGAACATTTTGTTTAGAAGTTCAATACTCTTCCGACAAAGCAATTAGAACTTACGTATTCAAGATGTTTAATTGTGTTTCCATAGTTACGTTATGGTTTACATTAACAATTATGTTTACGGACAGATTTAATCTATTAAAACGGAAATTGTGTTGATTATTAGTAAATTGCATAACTATCCTTCTCCTATAAGCACTTTGATTTGTTTTATATAAAGGCTTTGATTTAATGCCTGAAACTAGTCAATCTTAATTAATAGAATTAATTTTTATTTATTGTGATAATGGTTTGTTACAACTGGTTCAGTCAATCTTTTGAAGCGCAATGTTCCTTTTTTCTCCAGTATTAAAGGAAGAACCATTTTTCAAAAATTCGTAACCCCAAATGGGGTCGCGACGAAAAGGTTGAGATCGGCTGCTCTAGATCATCTCAGAGATCTGCGAGGATCCTAAAGGATGTTTTATATACACTGGATAGATGAAATACGCGTAAAAGTGGGAAAACTGGGGGCGCTGATGCAACTAATGTTTTGCCTACCATACAAATGGCCGCCGATTGGCAAAACATCTTTTACCTTGTATGCTTATATGGTAATACGTGTTCTTTTGTTCTTTTTTTAGTTTTAAAGTGCTGTTTTTGTATTCACTAACCTCTTATTTTAACGGTCTATTTAAAATAAACTATTTTGTAGAATTTGTTTGGCAACATCGCGAGATTATGCAATTTAACCACAATTATCTATCAGTGTTATTGTCAGTGTTAGTGTAATGCTTGAGTATTTATAGCAAATACATTAAAAATTTTAAATTTAGCTCACTTTTTGCCTACCATACAAATGGCCGTTTAGTTACTTGATTCGCCGCTATCAATACGCAAAACATGTAAGTTAGGTAGTTTGTAGCAGGATTTTGTTATTTGGCTAAAATTTTTTTTACCTCAGAAATGTTATTTGGAAGCTATAGTCTACGATTTTAGAATAAACATGGAATAAGCAACAATAAATAATACGAAGCAAAGCGAAAATTTAAAAAAAACGGAAATTTTGCAAAATAGCTTACGCCGCTTAAACCATAAACGATATCGTAAAACCATAGACAGGTAAATTGTGGCCCTTTAAAATTTCTACAAAAAAGTCTACGACAGCATACGCTTATCTTTACTAAGAAACTAATATTAATCATTCTTAAGTTAAGAAATAGTAAATAAAAGCGGAAATTAAAAAAAAACAGAAATTTTGCGAAATAGCTTACGCCGCCCAAACCATAAATTATATCGTAAAACAATAGAGAGATATATTGTAGCCCTTAAAAATTTCTACAAAAAAGTCCACGACAGCATACGCCTATCTTTACTAAGAAACTAATAATAATCATTCTTAAGTTAAGAAATAGTAAATTTTATGTTGGGGGAACAGGTGGTAGGAAAAGTCAAGTCTAGTTCTGCGGTGGTGCCGACCTTCAGCGTGTGATATGAGAAGCAATCTTATGTGACGCATGTCTATTAGAGCAACATATTTAGTTTCTTGGCCTAGGTTAGTTATTGGTAGTAGGATTTTCATGGTTCATATTGGCTTTTTAGTTATTTAAGAGTGTAATAAACGTATCTAAGAAATGGTAAATTTAATGAATGGTGCGGTGTTAGGGGGAACGGTTGGTGGGGGAAGTCAAGTCTAGCCCTGCGGAGGTGCGAACCTTATATCAGTGTCTGAGAAGCAATCGTATATGACGCATATCTATTTGAGCAACATATTTAGTTTCTTGACCTAGGTTGGTTATTGATAGTAAGATTTTCATGGTTTATATTGGCTTTTTAGTTATTTAATTTAAGAGTGTAACAAACGTGTCTATCCCTCATTATTATAAATTAATATTCTAATATTATAAATTAGGTTACGTATTTTGTATGCAATCATTTGAATTAATATAATTAGCGACATTTTTTCTCTCTCTCTCAGGTTGGGTTAGGGTACGCATCCGTTTGAATCAGTATAATTAACCACAGTTTCTTCTCTAAGGTTAGGATGGGGTCCGGAGTCCTTTTAATTTATATAATTTACGACCATTTTTTATTTTATTGTCTGATTGGTAAGAATGCGAAGCCATTTGAATCAATATAGTTAACGACATTTGTTTTCTATCTCAGGTTAGGTTAGGGTGCACAGCCATTTAAATCAATATAATTTACGACTTTTTTTTTCTCTCTCTCTTTCTCGCAGCTTAGATTAGAGTGCGAAGCCATTTGGATCAACATAATTTTTCTCTCAGATAAGGTTAATGTGCAGAATCGTTAACGGCGATATAATTGAGAACCAAATTTTGCTCTTAGGTTAGGTTACGGTACAAAGCCGATGGAATAAATATAAATTGCGAATTTTTTTTCTCTTAGGTTCGCGGGTAAAGCCCAATGGCAAAAGTAAGTGCAGAAGTAATCTTCACTTCTTAAAATTCATCATATGAATATGAGCTTTTCCGTCTTGAGTCATGCTAATTTTTTGTTAATAATTTTATATTAATATTGTACTTAAAAACATAAAAATTGTGTATTAACCAAATTTTTAATACTTTTTAGTCCGTCGTCAGTGGTGCTAATGTGGTGGAAACCTTAAGAAAAAACGAATATGACATTAACATAATAAATCATAATAATCCACACATATGTGCAAAAATTTTCCATTTTACGCACATTTTAATAAATCTAAATATGTCATTGAAAATTCGCACACTGAATTTTTGAATATTTTATTTCCCCCGTTTTTTCGTGCCTGAAGTATTTTATTCCTGGTCTAAATATCTTCAGGGACACGCCCGATTATTTATGGCGCCTTTATTTTTATTATGTTGACTATATAAAAGTAATAACTCGCGCCCTTTCGGCTATTATTCACAACTGTACATAAAGCAATACTTCATAATTTTTTTTCCAACCTCATAACGTCTGCCAAATTAAAAAGTTTCGAGAAAGTTTCAAGTGCGGAACTTTTTTTTTGTTAAACTCCTTTTGATTGCTAATTACTAACTAACTCAAGAAAAGTGGTATCAATTCCATGTTCCATGCTTATTGCTTCATGCTACTTAATCTTTACGAAAAGTTTCTCAACAACATGAAAATAATGCGTTAAAAATTGGCTCGTATTAGATACTATTGATATAAAAAACGCATTTAATTTAATAAATGAGTTAGTTATTATTATTATATTTTATCACTAACTGGCTATCGACCTAGCAAGGTAGTTTTGCTGTGTTCTTTGTATATAATTATTAAATACTTATTAAATTTACTATACAGGGTGTTTAAAGAATTATATAACACTAGGGTCGTTTGAGAAGTTTGTTAATTTTTATCGATAGATTACATAGGGCTAAAGCCTTTTTTGAACTTGTTCTGATGGGTGGTATAAAAATTATCTATAACCCCTCACTATAGAAGCGAAAGGTATGCGAGGCTATTTGAATTCATAATAATCCCCTTAACTTATTTTGAGAACAGGGTTTTGAAATTAGCAATACCTGGAAATATTTGTTTTTAGCATTAAATTCTCGCCCCCACTAGTTTTTTGGTCCTTTATAGACACACATACTCGAATAAGATTCACTCATGGGACCTTTCCGTCTTGAGAATGCTGCTTGCAATGGCAAGCGAAACTTTGACAAAAACCAATAAAAATACACGACTTTAACCTAAAAGTAAGAAAATTTACATCTAGCTATATATTTCCTTCTGGACTTTACGCTCAACAAGTTCTTTTTAGTTTAAGATGAAAATATATTTTAGTTCGCTGCGATTTTTGTAATTATTTTTTTTTTCTTTGTAGAATTTTTAACAGTGTGCGTTTTATATAATTTATGTAATAAATGAAATAATTTCCTGACAGGAAATATTTTGTAATATTATTAATTTATAGAGTAGTATTAGTTAAAGCATTATTTTATTTATTTGTAATGCTTTCAAAAGAAAAGATGCAAAAACACAAAACTAATACAATGAGCACAATTAAGCCACGGCGCATTGTAATTATATTTCTAATTTAGAGAACAGTGCAATATCGATCTAAAGCAGACTTTTGAAGTTTCAAGGGACAAAGAAGATTTTAATACTTTACATCATTTTCGCAATTCAAAGAAGTGTTTTATTCATTTTAATGAATGAAGTGCTGCAATTGAGAATAGAGCTGAAAATGTGTGGAAATTCTTTCCTGGAATATTCCTTTCCTAAAAATATGTAGTTGTTTTTTTTTTAAAGCTTAAGGAAAATTAAAAACAATTGAAAAACAATATCACAACAGCTTCATTACGTTATTTACAGCTTGACCAGTATATATTGGCATGTGAAAAAATATTTTAAATAAAATTTTCTATCAAATTTTGCAATATGTCACGGGCATTAGGCGCAAAAATACTTTTTTAGAGTACAAGCTTCAAGATGGCGCAACGACTCCCACTTTCAAGTGGGAGATATTGTGCGCACCTATTAGTTGTCAGCCAGCTAGACTTGGTCAAGCTGTACGTTGATATTTATTCATAATTTGATTTGAAAATAGAAATTTGCTATGATTGATGACACACAGCAATAGTTCTACATCAAACATATGTATTATTAAAAATATTTTTATGTAGATTAAACTTTACAGTTTAGAGCAAGGTTTCTCAAACTGTGGTACATGAACCACTAATGGTACTTTAGTCTAGTCTTAGTGGTACATAAAATATTTAGTTATTTAAAATATATAAATAGTCCTTCAACCAATCATTTTTCCTATTGTTAGGTCCATTTTTATTTTTTTAAAAAACTTTCTTGATTTTAGTTTGAATTTGAACAATTTTAATTTAAATTTTTATTATTTTGGTCAAATTTGAACTATTTTCGTCAATACTTTGATGATTTTTGTTAAAATTATGTCAAATTCAAGCAAATTTTATTAAAATTCAAATGTTTTTGGTTTAAATTACTATAATGAGTCATTTGAACATTTTTTATTAAAATTTAGATGAATTTGGTTAAAATTATTAAAATTTGAGTAATTGATGTCAATTATTGCCTGGAAAAGTTATGTCAAAAACACTAAAAAAAATTATATGAAATTTGCTTGAACTTGATGTGATTTTAATAAAAATAATTAAAATATTGACAAAAATCATTTAAATTTAACCAAAATCATCAAATTTAAATGAAAATTGTTTCAATTATAACTAAAATCATCCATATTTAACAAAAATTAACAAAGTTTTAATGAAAATTATCATAATTTTAAGCAACAAAATTTGATATCAATTGCTCAGTTGTACATAGTTTTACCCAAAAATAACTATATTTTAATGAAAAACGTTCAAATTTGACTGAAATTGTCTAATTTTAACCAAAATCATCCTAATTTAGATGAAAACAGCATAAATTTGACGTGATTTTAACCAAAATCATCAAAAAGTTGATGAAAATCGTTAAAATTTGACCAAAGTCATTACAATTTAAATAAAAACGTTCAAATTAAAACAAATCATACTTTTGTTACCAAAATCAACAAAGTTGGAGATTTCGCAGTTTCTTGAATCTCCTCTGCAATTATCAGAAACCATCAAGTCCAATAAGCAAAGTTAAGTCAGAAATACCGTTAAAAACCACCTAAACCCCAGAAAAATACCATGTCATGACTTGATGACGAGCAGGTGCTCCCAGACGAATGTATACGAATTATTACCTATATCTTCAATGTCGTTCTAAGAACAGAACATTTTACTTTAAATTGGAAGGTAGCACAAATAGTCCTAATACCTAAACTTGGTAAGCGTTTTGAGACGCCTCAATATTCTTCGACCCGGGCTCTCAAAAGTATTCGAAAAATTATATTAAATGAGGAGCGGTTTTATTTTTGCAGCAGTAGTTTTGCTGCAAAAACTAAAACCCACTCCTCATTTCATATAATTTTCATAGTTTTGAACGTTTATTCAACTTGTTAAAAGAGTAAAAGAAGTGATTACTTTTAAATGTAGTTCCTTCTCGTCTTTGCAATTAATAAAAAAAAAATCCACCTAGTCGATCGCTTGCAGCTTAATAATTTTATGGTAGATCATTAATAGAATAAGTTTAAGCACCCCTGAACCAAACAGTTAAGATACATATTAGAGAAAATAATATTATCCGAAATTTTTAGATTTTTCGAGGCTTTCTTAGGTGGACGATTAAAAACTTTAAACTTCACTTTATCGGTTTGTTTCCTTCTTTTATTTATTACGTTTTCTGTATCAAAATGTAAGAATTTATTTATTTAAATCCACTTCACATAATTATTATTTTTTACTCTTCTCAATGCACATTTGATTTGGTGATCAAAACGGAAAATCAAACTTGGACTACGATAAAATTTAAAACTGGTTAAATCCTATGGAAAAACTTTTTAAAATTCAGTGAAAAATAAATTTATTTTAACAAGCTTTTATTTAAGTTATCTTGTTAGTTTAGTTATGGTCAAATCCAATTTTGACCCAACTTCTCGTATCTTATCAACTTGAAACTTTACACACGTACTTTTCGATGACAATATAATCTAGACAAAATTTTATTTAAAAGCTTGTTAAAAAAATATATAAACTTATTACTGGTTTAATTTTAGAAATGCATATGTGATACTTCACTTACTAAATAAACACAGAAAAGTCCGAATAATCACATGACGTCGTAGTTAGGCCACCCAAGTAACACCAGTTGTTTACGCAACCATTAGCTCCACCGTAAAGCATTAAGGAATTATTAAAATGAAATCTGGCTGAAAATTAGAACCTTAAATACACAGGTAAAAACATCAGTTGCTAAGATTCTTCACGCAACCATTAGCTCCACCGTAAAGCATTAAGGATTTATTAAAATGAAATCTGGTTGAAAATTTAAACCTTAAATACACTGGTAAAAAACGCAAATGTACTCTCAGTTACTCACAACAAAGGCCAATGATTAAAATCTTTAAACATGATTGATTGCAATGTTGGTTACACCGAAATACCAAATGTCATTTGGGTTGCCCATCTACACGGTCACGTGGTTATTAACCTTTTATGATGACTCGTTATTACTATATATAAAATGCTAAAAACGACTTAATTTACTTTATCTCTTGGAATTTGTTTTTTTTTTTAAACTTGTGTATTACATAAAATCAGTAATGATTTTCAACACTACACATGCTGTATTTTGGCTCACCCTCTTTTGCACATGTTACAGAGTTAGTTAAGTTTTACCTACCCTAAGGTGTATCGATTAATTCCATTTGCAAGTACATAATTATCATCAATTAATTGGCTGCATATAATATATAATTTTTAATTTGCGCTATATTATATAAGAGCTGCCTATAAATTTGCACATTCCCCGTTAAAATTATATAACTTTTCTACCCTTAACTAGTTTCTAAATCTACTTCTGTTGCTAAATTTTAAACATTTCAATTGCCTTATTGCGTATTTTCAGTTTAAATTATTGTAAATTTATAAATATATATATATAACTGCCATTAGAATAAAATTTGTTTAAAATTTATTATTGTGTATTCAAACATGTACATATAAAGCTGCACTTTCATGGACGCATTATTAACTATATTATTAATAGCAATACATATAAAAAATCTTCAGCTGAAATGTTTTGTTTACAAATTTTCAAGCTAAACGATGCATTCTTGTCTTTAATCAATTGAAAAAATGCATTTTTATTTCTTATTGGGACCAATAGTAAAATTTTAGAATTTATTTTAAATTTTTTGAATTAAATTGGAAAAAATTTAAAAATAAATTTACTCATCTTTCAAATAAAAATTATACAGTGTGATCATAAATGATACAAATATTAATTTTACTTTTTATTTACTTAATACATTTAATTTATGCTAAACATAATAACAGAATAGAGAGATTATAATCTCTGTATTCTGTTGTACACTAATAATTATTAGTGTTTTCTAAAAAGTGGCTATAATTATAACATGCAATCATTAGTTGGTCTCCAAAGTGATGAATATTACACGTTTCAATTTTAATTTTTTTAAATATCTTTGGTAATAATTGAGGATGTAAACAAATGTAATTTGTTAAATTTGACCATATGCTATTGACAGGGTCTTCTACATGAATAAATGTAATATCAAAAGAGTCAAAAATTGCTCGTTACTGATATAAAAACATTTTTTCAAAATCTTAAAAAAATGGCTCTTGGCAATCACAAATAAAATTGGAAAAAATTAATGGCAAATATCAGCTTGTATGGCAAAAAATATTTTAATACTAGTCAAAAGTAAGGCAAATAATAACCGGTAATGCCGGTAATGGCCGATCATTACGGTCGTACCGTTGCTCTGTTTTGTGTTCTTGGCTCTATTTTTAGTCTAAAAGTGCCCCCTAAAATCTACATAGTTATTGGTGAATTTGCGTGTAAAAAGTAATTGTAAGTTATAATTTTATAAATGAAGAAAAAGTTTTCCAAAATTAAATGTCACCAGGTGAAATGTTAACAACTTTTGGAACAAGAAAAGAGAAGCAAAGAAGAAATTACTGTAAGATCATTGTCCAAAGCCAAAAAGACAACATAAAATCAACGACCGGTTTTTTTTCTTTTCTTTTATTTTAGGATTATATCCTGTTTTTCTTCAACATTTACAGCCGCATTTGAGACGCCGAGCTCCGGCGTAGTCAGTGCATTGGTGGTAGGCCCGGAGTTCTCTTTGAACTTGGGAGTTCCACTCTCGCAATTTATGGCAGTCTGGTAATGTTCATCCTAATAACATGATCCTTCCACTCCCTTCCCTTGATCGGGCCCACGTCTTGGATGTCGCATTAAAATCTGGTGTCTTTTTATGTGATTTAGTAGACTACATCTTACTATGGATCTTAAAGTTCTTACCTTCGTTTTTCTTATAAGTCGTTTTGTTGCAGCGTTATGTGCTCTGATTTCAATCGCATATGTCATAATAGGTCTTACACTTGTTTTGCAAATTCTTGCTTTACGCAGACATATATTTGTTTCGCCCTATTAGATCTCTCAAGCTGGCTTTGTCACTTTTTCTTTTAGCCTGTTACTTGTTTTGTTGGCCCAAAGCTTTTTGAAGATAATAACTTGTTCGGCGCTTTTATTGCGAGGGACTGTGTTTTGGTTGCAGTAATCTGTATGTTGGACCTTGTCGCAGTTTATTTGAACTTGTAGAAAGTTGGCGTTGTCTTTGGAAATCAACACGGCGTCGCCAGCATACCATAAAACTTTCATCTCTTCATCTCCAATTCGATACCCTTTTCCAACTTTTCTGACTTCTGTAATCATTTTATCCATTATAATGGAAATGTGCCTCTAAATCTACGTTTTCGAGTGGCCAGATGTTATATATGGCTCACAGTAACCTAAAGAGACGAAACACGATCTCTTAAACTAAGATCAACGAACCATATAGAAGCCTTTAAAAGGTACTATAGTGTGCAGTAGAGTTCCTGTTTTAGTTTTCTTGAAAATGCGTTAAACGGATGAGCTAAAAATTGCAACGGATGCTAGAATGGTAATAACTCTTACTAGAGGAACTCTAGTCTACAGAATTAGAGGCAGTGGCGTTAAATACGAATAATTATCATAATCCTATCGAATGACTTAGAAGGATTGAAGACCTAACATCGAATCATATGCCTAACTATAAGCACAGCCGTGGTCAAAAAACAAAACCGAAGAACCCTAACAACTCCACTAACTGGAAAACTTTCCAAGAGGAACTTGATCGAACATTCAAAACTTCAATAACCTAAGAAGTAGATAATTAATACCAATATCTTATTGAAATAATTCCAAGAGCTACAACTATAGCAACCCCGTATAATAAAATCAGCAGTACTTAAACCATCTCCTTTCAACAGGAAATTTCCGGATCGTAGACGAGCAAGGTGAACCTAGCACCAAACACGATATCCAGACAATACCTCTAACAACATCAACAACAAACTTAATCACCTAATTATAGATATTATAGATAATAACAAAAGAAGCGTTAAGAAGTGTCTTAAAAATCTAACCGCCGATGTGGATAAGGATCTTTCACTATAAAAACGATCAGTCCAACGAGGTCCACCCCTAATATAACGTAAAATGAATCCGCTGCATTGAAGAAAACGTAGAACGGTGTTTTAATAAAACAAAATTTAAATAACCTTTTGATGTAGCGGAGCAACAGATTGACAATCAAACATCAATCCGAAAAAGGCCACTAAAATAAAAAAAAATTCACCAAGAGTCCAAAGAAGTCTTGTTTCTGATCTATAAATTTAATGCGTTTTTATGACAAATACATGTTCCCGTCTATTTTAAGTCAGTACAAATTATTATGCTTGAAAAGGCTGTCAATGAAGTCGTCACATATCTCCCGATATCTCGCTAGCCAATTGATATTTTTTTTAAATACTCAAATATTTAAAGCCATTAATTAATCTGCGGTATCATCAGGTTGGATTTAGGTAGCAACACTCGACAATATACCAAGTCCACCGGGTCACACCCAATTGAGAAAACCGCGAAAGAAGAAGAAAAAATACTGCTCGATAGTATTCCTAGATATATCGCAGGCATTTCATAGTGTTTGACAACTAAGTAATATTCTACCGGATAACTACTAAAATCATACCTGATATAGAGCCGTGTAGCGCACGAAAAAGCAAAATTCAGCATCTGAAAAAGTTCAGCAGATGTACCCCAGGGCATTACCCTCGGCTCTATCCTATTTTCTTAATTCACCGCAAACCTCCCCACATATGGAAAAAGCATTACAGCGAATTATGTGGACGATACTGCAAGAATGTCAGTAAGCAAAAGCTACAGAAAAACTGCAAACAGCACTTAACACAATAAATCTTTAGATGAAGAACTGAAACATTAAGCTTAATGAGATTAAATTTGTCTATATCACACACTTCTTCTTCTTCTTCTTCTTCTTCTTCTTCTTCTTCTTCTTCTTC